>JAJEJO010005814.1:562235-640934 GCA_020662805.1 Glaucomys volans
ATGAAAATTTGTATCCCATATGTCCATATGTGTACAATGAATCAAAATGAAGTCTGCAAAAATAAAAATAAAAAAAAATTGATTCACTTTTAAAATTATTTAGGAAAACACAGATTAGGAGATTATGTAGCAGGGCTTCCTGCTCCTACTTCACTGCAACTCAAACATGTGGTCTGTGGAAACAGCACTCGTCATGTTCTCCTGATGGCTCTAAACAGTTCATCTGTGGCAAAGGACAGCATTTCTCTCCCATGTCTAATGAAGTATAAGATGTTGACCTGAAAAAAGAGCCTCCTCAAGATGGGAGTTCTATTTACACTTTCTCATTTTTGTCAGTCCTTTGATTAACTTTATTAACACTTCCCAAGCCTTGGTTTCTTTGTAATACTGGAAGGAAAGGAAAGGCAGAGCAAGAGACAGAAAGAGAAGAACCCTATGCTCTGTTCAGAATCTCTTAAAACAACAGCAGATTTTGCACAAGAGTAAGATGCAATTGGCGCCTAAAGAATTAGAAGTTTTTAGAAATATTAATTCAAATGGCTCTGCTCATCATAAAAAATGCTCAAGATTATCTTCATATCAAGAGTTCAACCATTACTCAGATACAACTGAACCAACTTCAAAGTTTCAATTCCCCCCAGGTCTTGGTGTTTGCTTCTCTGAGGTGGGTTGGAAGGAAGTAGACTTCAATATAAATAGCAAGGTGCTGTCTTATTTAAGTATGAATATCATAACAGGGTGAAAAATCAATGAGACAAAGATTTAAATCTAAATATTTTGAGGATTTAGTCAAAGTTCAGGGGTGTGTTTAAATGATCCAAAGTCCCTTTGGAAAAATTGAAATAACTCTTATTATAGCTCCCATACTTTGTGTAATTTGGCACATGGAATAAAACATTCACATGTCAAAGACTAAAAATTATGAGAATATGAGAGCTGGTTCTTTAATTCCCCTGTTGTCCAAGTGTTAAACTGTCATTTTCTTCTGTCTGATTTCACTGTGATAAGACTATTAACATTGTAAATTCTTCCACTATTAGAAAGAAGGTGCAGTGACGAACACCTGTAATCCCAACAACACAGAAAGCTGAGGCAGGAGGATCATAACTTTGAGACCAACCTCAGCAACTTAGAAAGGCCCAAAGCAATTTAGCAAGACCCTATCTCAAAAATTAATTTTTTTAAAAAAAGGGCTCAGGGTGTGGCTCAGTGATTAAGCACCCCTGGTTCAATCCCTAGTACCAAAAAAAGGAAGGAAGGAAAGAAGGAATGGGGAAGAAGGAAAAGGAACTGGGACTCTTTTTATCCTTGCTGACAAGATCATTAATCCCTGCATGAAAGTTTAGTAGCTGTCAAGTTATTCTAGATAATAAATCCTTCTCTTTTCTCTTTCCTATCCCACAAAAGATTCTCCTGAGATGCTCTTCCTTCTTTTCCCATTTTCCACAACTTTTGTGGAACTTTCCAAACTCCATGTTTTTAAATATCTAAAACTTCATCTCTTCCTATGAAACTCATAAAATCACCCAAAGAGAATTGACTTTTTCCACCTTCATCTGTTTTCCATTTGAAAATCACCTGTGATGAGTTGGTATATTTACATTGTAATGTAAATATGTGTGTCTGTGTTATTGTTACTGCCAACACTTTCCATCATATGGACTCTGTTAAGAGTTCAGTAACAGAAAGAGTTGAGAACATATCTGCCAAGATTGACTTGGAAAGCTAGAATACCATTCTGTACACAGGTTGGCACAGATAAATGGTTTTTAAAAATAACTGTGACAATAGAAATGATTACCATGTTAGGAAGGCAAATATAAGTGACTAACCAAATACAAAGTTAGCAATCAATTTGGGGAGGAAATAGTAGAAATCTCATAAATCCTTACCCTTTGTCATTCTTGACTGCTCTGGGATTTTCTTTAATGAAACTGTCAAGAGTTTGGTTTCTTTCAACATGAGAAAGGATATCAACAATCAAAGTTAATTTTATAGTAGATCAATATATTAATCTCTCAAATGCCACTAGTTTAGTTATTGATCATACATTAACCCATTTGTGATACAAAACAAATAAAATCATGGCTTTTGGCCTTAAGTTATTTACAAATACATCTGTATAGCTATTCACATGAAGAGGCTACTAAGATTCCAACTCGGTACAGCTGGAATCCACATCTTAAAGACTTCAACAGTGAGTGGCTATGCCCCCAGAAACAGTGTCTTACACTGTATTTAATTCATAAACATCCTGTGGTCCTCTACTTGTAACAGCCAGTTGGGTTTCTTTCACTGTTGGATATAAAAGGGAACTTGGAGGATCATCCAGTTCATAGCCTCCATTTTATGGGTTGAGGATACAGAGGTCTCCAGGGTCACCCATATTAATGCTCCGGGCAGACCCAGCACCGAGACTCCCATCCTCTCCTGACTGTGATCCAGGGCCTGTTCCTCCAGCCTACCTGACTCTTGCCTGGAGCAAGAGGTCTCCCCCAGAATACAGCGACACTCTAGGACCCAACCAAAGAGGCCTGTCCTGATCAAATCTTACCCTTTGCCGTCTTTGTCCATCAAAGTATTCACATAGATCAGACTTTCAAGACTTTTGGCTCTATAAACACAGAGAAACTCAAATAAAAACTGCACACTGAAATTAAATTATGTGGTATCTTGAAAGGTCAAATACAATAAACATTCTCCATAAATTGCTTATTTACTCCTGTTGAAAGGAAGAGTAAAAATCCTTCCAGGCAATTGTATCTGAACTAAATGTACAATGCAGAGAGCACCAGCCCATCTGCTCATGCATTTCCACGCCAGAAGATCAACTCCCTTCCTGCTAATATGTGAGGAGTAAGACAAGCAGGCTGGGAGATAAGACTTTCAGATTGGAGAGAGATGCACTTACCTTTTATCTGTTTGTTCAGTTTTCTGATTTGCTCTGAAGAGACCATCAAGACCTTGATTTCTTCAAACATAGTGATATAAAAAAGTCTCATCAGTAATAATAATGAATGCTTAACTTTATATAAACAGAGACCAGTTTACATGTAAAATAGGAAATAGAAGCTGGTTGGAAAAGATGAGCCACATATCTTGAAATTGCTTTATTCCAAACAGGTATTTTCACTTCAAACTTAACTTGCAGTGAACCTTCAAGAAGATAAATTAAAAGACATAAACTGGGGGATTGCCAACCACAAACGATTCACAAATGCATTGTTTGGGTTCATGAAGTGTTTCTTCTTTTTAATGTGAGCCAGTGTTTACAGAAATGGCCATGACATATGGCCATGATCCTGGGTTTTCCCAATCTCCTGAAAATGACCTGCGACAGTGGTCCCAAACTTGCCAGTGGTAATCCTCAGCTGAAGCTGAGAAGGCAGATGGTGCTTTTGACAAGACGTTTACTGTTTTTTACCACCACCTTTTTCAAACAGCCAGTCGCCTCGGTCATTTACACCTGCCTTTGGTAACTCCCAATCTGAAACCTCCTCTCTATGTAAATGAGAAAACTGAAAAGCAGCAAATTTCAGTGAATTGCCAATAGTCAATCCTACAGATCATTATTGTCCAGAACATGATATGAAAACCGTATCTTATTTGACTTTTTCTTTATTTTCTTCTTTTCTTTGGTCCATGCTGGTTTAGTTTGTTACTATACAAAGTAACAGAGATAATTAAAATTAAACACACCCTTTCTGCCTCCATTGTTCATTTTTCTCTCAACATATTTTAAGTTTTGCGATTATAAATGATCCAAAATAAAGAGATAACGGTAACTAGGATATTATGGGTTTTGAAATGGTTAAACTAAAAATATTCAGCAATCAAACCAAACTCTGTTTATATAGAGTGTATTAATATTTCAGGAAAAGAAATGTGGTTATTTATATGGAGCATCTGGAGTTTGAAAATCAAAGACACTTTGTATTAAATAATAGGATTGAAGTCGAGAATAAATAAAGTCTTTAGACTTTAATTTTTAAATCTTACCTATTCAAGCTTTTGTTCATTTTGATGAGATTATCCAATTCTTCACTTTTTGGAAGAGGAAAAAAACTCACATTAGTAAAAGTCTGCTCAGAGTCACAGGACAGATATACCTTAAAATAACTCAGTTCTCTGAAATACAACACATGTCCTACCTTAATCATCTGCAAAAACCCTGTTCATCCTTCAAAACTCTCCTTAAATGCCACTCCCAAAGTCCTAATCACTTGTCCTTAACTTCTCTACTTTTTTGGAACACACAGAATTTGGGGGTTTTGGCATCTCCTTTATGGTATCTCCTTTCTGTTCACTGTACTTTGTATTGTAGCAACTGCACACTTGTCTTATGTTAGTGTCCCTGTCCCTACATACACACATCACTTAAAATATAGAAGTGTATTTTATACTGCATCCTGTTCAGTCTTTAATTCTGTGCCTTTGAATAGATGCTTAATACACGTTTTTAATTGAATCAACATATACAGGTGTACTGACCATAGATTCTACCCCTGCATGAAGTACTTTCACTCAAAATAACCGTAGAAAACGCTCACTCATGTGTAAGCCTGGCTTCTACCTTGAATTCTACTGCCACCCATCTAGGTCAGCTAAAAGTGCTAGCCAGTTTCCATATCTTGAGAATTGCTGGCTGCTTGTTTCAGAAACAACCTATTTAAGCTAAACTCCTGGGTTTGGGAATTTCCTTGAAACCACAAGAACTGCTTTCATCCCCAAGCAGGGAGCCTGGGGAGGGCTGTTCCTGAGAGTGTCCTGGCTTGCTTCCTCCTGACACTCCTCCTCACACTGTGTCTTCTCCCAAATGGTTCTCTCCCTCTTCTACCCATTTCTCTGGCCTTCCTCATTTAGTTTTTCCATTCACAAATCTTGGTTCCTTGTCTTTCTGCTCTAGGCTCACACACTTTCCCAAGCTTTCTTGTTATCCCTCTTTCTTCCTGAGTCACCTCTGGCAATGACCAGGATGCCATAGAGCTGGTAACTTAGTAGTTACACATTAAATCTTCCAAGTCAGGGACACCTACATTCCAACCTGGGATTCACCAGTCATTCACTGGTGACCCTGGGTGAGTTGCCTCAGCTCTTATTGACTCAATTTTCCCATCTGTAAAATGAGAGTGTTAATTGTACTCATATCAAAAGATTGAGAAGTTAATGAACATAGAGTGCTTAACATGATCCTGGAGAGTCATAAATTCTCAATTAATTCTGCAAGCATAATAAACAGTACTCTGTCAATTCTAAATGGTTCATTAAGTAAATGTTTTCTATATTTATTTATTAACTGAATTTAGAGACATCAAGACATTGTCATAACCTTGCAGTGGCTGAGTCACTTATGTGTGGTAAAAATGCCTGGCATAACACTTTTACCATAATAGCTGCCAAGGGCAATCCTTTTGGGGACCCTAAAAATATGTTAAATTAACAGCCATCAAATAAGTGAAGATTTTCATATAATCTTATATATCCAATGATAGGCTGAAAGCTGAGGATAAATGCTGAAATACAAAAGTTGCTGCTACTCACCAAGCAAACAAACAAAAATTGATTAGTGCCTATTCTTGTGTGGAACAAATACCACATCACCACTAACATGGTGCCTTGCTATTGTTTCTTGCTCAGAATTTTACCTGCCAACTCTGAGGCTGTGAATCTGCTCATGTCCCAAGGGAAAGAGCGAAACTATGAGTCCTGTAAATTTTATTCCCACGCCATTCTGACTGGCATGAGTCACAATGATGAGATTCCCAAGATTTGGGGTTACTCATGTTTATCTGAAGAAAATTAGCATAAACCATGAGAAGATACCGTGTGGTAAATTAAATAAAATGGAGACTCTATTCTGAATAAAAAAACTTGAGCTTTCAACACGACTGTAAATTAAATGAAAGCTTTGACTATTCAATTTCACCATTGCATTTGCAACAAATTAAATACCCTTAATCAGATAGCAGTAACAGTCTATTTCACAAAGAGCTGCTGGTATAAATAATGCCATTTCTATTTCCTCTGGACAGCCTGTAGTACATTGTTCCTGGTGTGTATCAAAGCAGCAACTTCTCTATGTGATGAACATGTGTGGCTGTGAAATTTGTCCATTGTGACTTGGAAGTGGAGATGGGAAAGTCAAACCAACTGCTGCCCTCATTGTTTTTCTTTGATTTATGCTAAACCACCATTTCCTTTTATCATCACTCACTTATCTCCTCCCAAATGTCCCATCACCGACCAAAAAATTGTTCAATCCCTACTGAAAGCAAAAGATCCTCCACTCAAAAGTAAATTAATAAAATGAGAGAGCTAGGAACTTAAAGGGGAGAGGGGATGGACATAGAACATCCAGGATCCTTTCTACAGTCTCCATGTGACTGCAGAGCTCCTATTGGCTAATGAATTTACACAAAGCCAAGTGTCACTTTGTTTCTTCTCTTCAGTTCTTTTGACTCTCTAGTAACACTCTTATCATTACTAAATTCTATCCAACAAGGAAAAATGTTGTGGGTTTGGAATATAAACAACAGAATATTTGTACTCAAGGTTGTCTTACGGCTCATCATAATTTTAACATGATCAGTTATGTAAAGACCTCCTTTGGACAAAGCAGTGCAACAGACACTGAGAATTACGTCAGGTAAATAAGACAACCTAACTGCCCTGAAGATTATGGAGACAAGAGGGAGGAGACCCCTTTACACAAATAACATGGAACAAGAACAACTGTCATGAGCTTTGCAAAATATGAGCAGTGGGTCTCCAATCTCTTAGAGAGACAGAAGTCACATCTCATTGAATCACTCAGGAAAGAATTCACAGAGGAGGTGATGTTTGATCTGGATCTGGAAAAGTAGTAGGACTTGAATGGACTGGAATGGTGGCCTTGAGGCTGAAGAAGACTGCCACCTGGAGGGAATCCCATAAGCAAAGGCAGGTATCTGGGAATTACTGAAAGGTAGTGGTCTAATCTGAATGTAGGATTAATAATGTGGGTGAAGTCAGAAATAACTCTGGAGCATTAGGTTAAGCAAGGGCATTGAAAGAGAGTATATGTAATTAAATGGGTGATGGGAAGCCAGGACAGTAGCTGTTTGAGCAAAAACTTAACAGAAAAAAAAAAAAAACCCCCTCTGGCACTGATACATAGTTGTAGTTCAGCGAGGCAGTAGAGACTGATCAGCATAAGTAAATCTGAACAACTGCTCTAACCACCATGCTGGAGTCGATGAGGGATTAAACTGGGTGAGGCCATCAGTGCAGGGGAAGCACTTTAGATATTTAATTCATACTTGTCTATACTACATGAAGGCAGGTAGGAATGGAAGAATCAAGAATGATTCCACAGGGCAGGAGTTGTGGTTCAGTGGTAAAGTGCTTGCCTGGCATGTGTGAGGCACTGGGTTCAATTCTCAGCACCACATATAAATAGTATAATAAAGGTCCATTGACAACTAAAAAAAAAAACACAACAACAACAACAAAAAACATTAAAAAAGAATGATTCCACAAAGGTGAGCCTAGAGGAATTAAAAACAGAAGTCAGGAAATAGTACATTTGGGAAGGAAATTGAATATGACTTAGGACATCCTAAATAGAGGTGCTGGGGAGACTGATAAGTAGACATCTGGACCAGCAACATAAATATAGGACTGGAAATGTGGAATGAGGCTTGGTGGCTGAGGTCACTAGGATGAGCATAATCAGCAGAAGAGGAAGCAGAGGAAGAAGAGTGTCCATAAAGATCAACATCATCCATTATTCAATTATCCTTCTTTGAAATTATACGTAATAAAAAGCACTGAGCTATTGATCATATTTGGATATTCTCAAGGTAGTGGCAAGGCATTTTTGACAGAAGGCATTTTGACACAGCTTGTGAGCTCTCAGACCTTACTCACCCCTTATCAGTTTTCCCCGGTGAAGTGGCCACCTTGGCGATGTTATCGCGATCCTGACTCCTTCAAACAATGAGATCAGGCACAGGTCAGCGACAGTAGAGTGAGCTTTGAAGGAGCTAACATTTGTCATCCGTTTCTAGTGCCGAAAGTGGTAGTACATGTGTTGTTCAGGAACTACTGAGTTCAGCAGAACACCAAAATCATGCTATCACATCAGCTCACCACACACTCAGACACATGCAGCGCCTATTGACACAAACGCAAGCACATGCACGCCTGCACCCTACACTATGTCATTTCACCTGGATGTTGGAAATCACTCCACACTTGAAAAGGTTCTCAAGCTCCACACTTGAAAAGGGACATATAAAAGAAAATCCAGTTACTGCCCAAGTAAAAACAGAAGCCAAGTTCAGAAAACTTTCTCCCAGATCCAAGGAACGTTAACCAACAGGTCTGAGTAATTAATGAGTCCCTCAAACAGGGTGAAAATATCTGTCATCTCAGGCTTCCAGAAGGAAATAAAAAACATTTTCAACTATTGGACAGGTAGAAACCTCTGAAACATGAAGGGCTTAGATCCAGGCTGACCTCCCTAGATCATAAAAAGGAATAATTAGTCCTTATAGTTTCCCCTATAGTTAAGACCTATATTTCACAAATGTATCATAGAGGGTTAATATAGTTGCATGAAGAAAAAATTTTGTCATCAGTTAAGTTTAGGAAAGGTAACGTACTTTAGGTCGTTCAAAATATACAGAGGCATGCTGAAGGTTCTGGAAAGTTCTAATTCAGAGAACAATATTTCATTGTTTTCTTATGTACTGGACCATTCAACTCTTTCTTTCCAGAACATGCATTGACATCTGTGGCAAGGGGAATACAGTTTCAGAAATACTGAGAGCTGCACTCTAAGTTCCTAGGTGCAAGGGAAACATGATTCTCCCAAAGGTAAGATATCTTCGTGATTTGTCTCAAACTGGACTCTTCTGAGAGTCAAAGGAGAGATGATATCAAAAGAAAAGCTTATAAATTTGGAACTTTAAAAATCTTTCTAATATTATTTACTAAAAATTGGTTTACAGTATTGAAGGACCTATAAAAATAGCATTGTTCAAAAAGTATTTTTTAAAATGGTAATTTTTTTTCCTTAAAAAAAAGAAAATAAGAAGAAAGACAAGACATATCCAGAACACAAGCTAAACTGGACAGGATGTGCAAGACAACAGGTGTAAATCAGGATTGTCATGGGGAAGCCAGGCATTTGGGAAATGCCACCTTACCCAAAGGAATCAACACAATTTGTGAGCCTGTTCCTTATGCTGCAGGGGGAGTTGGATTTGACTTTCTGTAGCGAATACTACTTAAGCTTCTGTAGTACAAGTTCAACCAAATGACATATTAGTGCCTATTCATTCATATACCTGCACCAACTATGCTACAGACCTGGGGACAAGTGCTGGGACTACAGAAGTGAGTAAGTTGCAGGAGATTTGATCTTACTCTGTTATTATGTTCAAGATATTTTGGGTGTTTGCATAATGTAAAACTTAGGATAGAAATACACAGATCAAAATTCTATAAGTACTATAAAAGCATTTATTATCCACTATATTAAAGCCATCAGAAAAACTGATTTTATCTCTTTTATTACTGTTTCGTATTTTTTTTTTGTTTCGTATTTTTGAAGTGTACTAATAAAACATTTTTTACCACTGCTACAATTACATCTGTATAGGCAGATATTATTGTACCTTATATTTCTTTCAACAGATCTGCTAGTTTCTGTATATACACCTGGTTTCAGTGGACATTTCTGCCTGTATTTAAAGATAACGTCTGTTAGGTCAGAAATCATTTCTATGTTAAATTAAATTTAATAGAAAGAGACATTTATGTTCAAAAAATGCAATATGTGTTGGAATCATACTGCTATCTGACATAATAAACTCTACCTTAGTTCTTTGAGTTGACAACAACTCAACCACTTCCTGCTTGAAAGTTTCTAGAGAGTACAATATGCACATTGGTGAACAATATCGACCAAATTAAATTGTTGTATCATGTGCATGTATGAATATGTAACAATGAATCCCACTATTACATATAATACACCAATAGAAAAATGGAAAAAGATAAAAATATTATTTTCTGAAAAACCATATAGACTCCAATATACTAATTTTACAATTTTACTTTCTTTTAATATATTTTATACAACAAGATGTATTTAGAAAAATCTGTTCTACATACGTTCATGTTCACTTTTTTGGTCTCCATTCATCAAAGCACTTTCATACTTATCTCTATTAGATAATGAGATAACATTTTAAAATATTAAGAATCTTTTTGTTATTAAGCATCAAAGGGATGATGTTTTCCTTAAAGACTTATCCCATCTGATAACTGTCAAGAAGTACTTTTGCTTGGATAAGACAGGAAATAAGTCTATATTTCAAATGCACCTATCCCATTGAGGATGGCTTCACAGAGCTGACAGCATCAAATTTTACAATGCTGGCTTCTGTCACGATTTATGAGCATGACTCTGCTCTTCACAGTATCTGGTTGACCTACTTCCACATGCTTGCTTGCTCTCAAGGAGCTGTATTCAACTATTTTTTGTTCTCCTGAGGACATGTGTTAATTACATAGGAAACACTTCCCTTTCATATTCTTTCATTAAAATCATCTTGCTGTGATTAAAGTAATCAGGCTTTAAAAAAACATGCAAGTTGTCCTAATTTTATTTTTTTAGATCATTGAAATTCGAGTAGTAAAAATGGACTAGATCAATTCCTGTGAAATTTAGCTTTTTTAGATTCTAACCAAGTTAACGAGTGTTGCTGATTTTCAGATTAGCATCTAGGTGGTATAAGGCCAATTTGCTTTAGGTCTTCAAAAAATCCTATTTACATTAAGATTTAATTGCTCAATACTATAAGAGTAAAAGAAAAAATCAGGCAAAATAAAAAACCTGAAAAGTTGTTTTAATGGAACAATTATAACCATTGAACAAATGAAGAGTTACACATCTAATCTATATTATTAACTAGTTTGGTGAAGAGATATTCTCTTAACTCATTAAAAATATGCCCTCACCCCAAGGACAAAATTTCAAAGATCCAGTGGAGTTCCCTGGAGAGCAGTTCAGATCTGGAGTTTCACCCCAACAGGATTAACACCTAAGGCAATGGTCCTGCTTCACGGTCCGCACTTTGAGCCAGTCACCCCCTTACTGAAGTTCGGCAGTTGTGACTTATTAAAGAATAGCTCTACATTTGCATCTTACATGGTGTCAGAAAAATCACCATCAAAAAGCAAAAATACTACAGACTCAAAGGCAGGCCATCAAGCAGGTCTAATGTATCCAGTGTTCACTGATACCATTTTTAAATCTCATCATAATAATGGAAACGTGGAATGCACATTTTGCAAAATGGTCTGAGGTTATTATGCAGTTGAACAGGAAGACATGGGAAGATTTTTAGGTCTCTGAATGTGTTTCTAAGTATTCATGTCAGAGTGACAGGTTCACAGTGGAAAAACAAGGCTGTTTTTCCTGATTCGGAGACAAGTTAATACAAATAGTTTTCCAAATTTTTGAGAGTTTTGAATTAAACCAGCCTTCTTAGCTAAGAAAAAAATAAAGAGGGCTGGGGTTGTGGCTCAGTGGTTGAGCGCTTGCCTAGCATGTGTGAGGCACTGGGTTCGATTCTCAGCACCACATACAAATAAGTAAATAAAGTTTCAACAACTAATAAAAATATTTTTAAAAAATAAAAAATAAAGAACAACCCCCAAAAGTATTTCTAATATAATTGAGGATTTCAGCAGTAACACAGTTTTAAAAGCATCTTTCATCAGAATATAGAGCTCTTAATGGGAAACTTAACTAGGAGTAAGTATCGATCAAACATGTATACATATAGTTTAATATGGTTTATAATTATATGTGTACAAAATATATATGCCAAGTACATGTATACATCTGTATCTGTATGTATTAGGAGCTAATATAAAAGAAGCCTGAGCACAAACACTTGAACATATTGTTCCATTTTTAATTTTTTTTTTAGTTGTAGATGGACACAATAACTTTATTTATCAATTTTTATGTGGTGCTAAGGATTGAACCCAGTACTTCATGCATGCTAGGCAAGCATTCTTCCACTAAGCCACAACCCCAGCCCCTCCATTTTTATCTTGAAGGTGCATCTACATAAGACTAGTAATAGTAATTAGCACTCAAAAGCAAACATAAATACACATGCAAGTTAATGGATAAAATCACAAAAAGCTCTATGAGCTTCAGTTGTGAATGTCCATATGAAACACCCCCACCTGTGGCACAAAGTGAATTCCAGATCATTTCTCTTGAACTTCATTTTGGCAAGTAAGTCTGAAGTGCCAGCTCTTACCTATTGTCTGGTCTCAGCTGGTTAGGAGAAGAAACAGGAGGTCTGGGCTTTGGAGGTATTGGAGGGTGAACAGTTGGGTCCCTGTAAAACAGAAAACATCAGTTCATTTTTCCATGGAAACATGGTGAATTTTAGCATCTATTAATCTAATGCATCTACTACCTACATGAAAATATCTCTTACATCTTCTAATTACCACCTGTGAGGGACCTGAAAGGTCAGCATCCATGGAGCACAAACTTTAAAGAAATCAAATACTTCAGATATGCATTTTTTAAAAGTTCATTCAGTCAGCTTTCTGGAAACCCTCTCCTCTTTAATTATAGTTTGAATTATAATATGTTCTTTAATGGTATAATACTTCGCTAGTATATTTAGCACAAGTCATGGCATTTTGAATCAGTAGCTCATGAACGTAGTGAATGGTTCTTGGGTCTTAGCATATAAGCTTTTTTAGGAATGATGTCAACCATCAGACTGCTAATGGAAACATCGAGAAAGGTTTTCAATTTCACAGACCTCAAGGTAAAGTTGCTTTGAGGCTTCTAACTGAATCTAACTTAAATATTGTCAGCACAGGCCAGTTTGATGTTAGCAGAGTGTAAAATAACTGTTGGCCTAAACTTTCCAACGAGAAACATAGTAATCTCTGAGTTGGCATGATTTAGTGACCCCAGAACTGGAGATGGACAATTGCATGTACATTTTGGGTGGAGTCAGCTCCTTACCAAGGGCATGTCACTTCCCCTACCTCCCCACCACAACCATGACAATGTTTTCTATTGTCCTCAAGATAAACTCTGTACCTAATAAAAGTATCCATCCAAGAATCCTTCTGGCTTCTACCAGCAGGCTAGGTAGTCAGACTCTGGGGAGAGGCTTCCTAGATTGCCAGCTGCATTGACAGTGGGTTAACCTGATGCTGTTTCTTCATCTGTAATAATCCTTCTAATAGAGTTGTTGGAGTGTTGTCAGGACTGAATAAGATCAAGCTTTCATTCAACAGACATGCTTTGGTAGCTTTCTACATGCAACACACTCTATGAGGTAGACAATGTCCCTATCTTCAAAAGGCTTCCAATATACTTATAAGCATATGTCAGAGGGAGAAAAGTTATGTAGAAAAATAAAAGGTAAGGAGATAGAGTGATGGGGTGGAATACAATAGTATTCTTTTTCTCTGTAAGGCAAAATTTGAGCTGAGACTTGCAGGAAACGATAGAATGAACCCTAAAGATATCTGGAAGAAGATCATGTAAATATGGCCATCATCAGCTTGGAGATGGCATTTGATGCTTGAAATTGAATGAAATCACCAAGGGAGTCACTGTAAGTATAGACAAAAAGAGGGCCAACATTTGGGCTCTCAGCTTCTACAGTATTTAGAAGTCAAGAATGAGAGAAGGAAACAGCAAACGAACCCAAGGAAGGGTAAAGAGAAAAGAAGATAAATAGGAAGGTGTGATATCATCAAAGCAACAGAGAAAATGGTTTCAAGGAAGGAGAAATTGCATTGCCCAATGCCACCAAAGGACCAAAAACACAAGGACTGGGAAATCAGCAAGGTTTTGACAACATAGTCATCATTGGTAACCCTGATAAGGGTGGTTTGGATAGAACATTGTGGGGGATGAAAAACATAATAGAAGCATGTTATAGTTTAGATATGAAGTGTCCCCCAAAAGCTCCTGTGTGAGACAATGCAAGAAAGTTTAGAGGTGAAATGATTGGGTTGTGAAAGCCTTAAACTAATCAGTGCATTCATCCACTGATGTGGATTAAGTGGGTAACTGCAGGCAGGTAGGATGTAGCTAGAAGAGGGTAGGTCACTGGGGGTGTGACTTTGGGGGTATATATTTTGTCCCTAGTAAGGAGAGCTCTCTCTGTCTCCTGGTTTCCATGTCCTGAGCTGCTTTCTTTGCCATGCTCTTATGCCATAATGTTCTGCCTCACCTTGGGCCCAAAGCTATGGAGTCAGCTGTCTATGGACTGAGACCTCTGAAACTGTGAGCCAGATGAACTTTTCCTCTAATTTTTCTCGTCAGGTCTTTTGGTTGCAGTGACCAGAAAGCTGACTAAAACAGAGTAGATTCAAGAGAAAATGGGAAACTAGGAAGTAGAAGCACTGAAGTAGGTGTTTTGCTGTGAGGAGGAAGAAATAGGTCACTAGCTGCAGTGAGGGGTCAAGGAAGATCACTGCTGCATGTAGATATGATGGAACAAACCAGGGAATCACCAAGGCTGGAGAGTAGGGGGAAATGGTTAGGTGATGTCCTTAAGAAGTGGTGGGACCCAGGGACCCAGTGGGGCATTTGGTCTTAGATGGAAGTTCATAGAGTTCATTTACTGTAGCAAGAGGGAAAGGATAGGATGGGTACAGCTGAGGTGCATTGGCTGATTTGGAGTGGAAAAAGTTCTCTTTTATTTACTTCTATTTTCTCAACAAAACGGAATCAAGTTCATGAATTCAAAGAGAGGAGGGTGAGCAGGAGTTGGAGGTTTGATAGAGAGAGAAAGGAAAGAATATGTGGAATGTTTTCTAAGAGAACAGAACAGTAAGTGGACCCAGGGAAATGTATTATGATGATAGGGAAACACATCATTATATGGGATTCATCTGTGCCAGGACCTTTTCTATGCATATTACCTACATTAAGTCATTTATTTACTCCTTACGTCTATTCGAGGTAAATACCTTTCTTCCCATTTTACAGATGAAAAGACCAAGGTTCAGAAAGTGAAAATACAAATTTCATAAAGACACAGCCTGTAAGGGGCAGAACGGGAACCTGAACCGGGACGTCTGACTCCAGGAGTCCTTCTCATGCTCTGCCACCTCTCCGGGGATCCTCAGACACCACTAATGGTTCCGCTGAGGTTAATACTCATGGAATTAAAATATGGCTACTTGAGTCAAGTGTGGTGGCACATGCCAATAATCCCAGCGTCTTTGAAGGCTGAGGCAGGAGGATCAGGAGTTTAAAGCCAGCCTCAGGAACAGTGAGGCACTAAGCAATTCAGTGAGACCCTGTCTATAAATAAAATAAAAAATAGTGGTAGAGTGCCCCTGAGTTCAATCCCTGCTACCTCCTCATCAAGAAAAAAATATATATATATGGCTATTCAGTGTTGTTTTCTCTTGCCATATTGAGCTACGTGGGGGACAGCATAGTCAGAAGATTTGATTTAGTAAATTTACAGTCCAACCAAGTGAGGGCAGCAGGGAATGGTGGCAAAGAAGGGCAGGGGGTCTTACAGTGAGACCCTGAGGGATCTAAGATGCATGTGGAGAGGAATGAGAACATGGCAAATCCTGGGGGACTATGGAAAAGATGGTAGAAACCACGGGTTGGCAATTGTGATGAGCTGAGAGATTACTGGAGTCAGAGAACTGGAGGGAGGGAGCAGGACAGATTGGGGGAGCCAGAGAGGCAAAGCTTTGGAAATGAAACTTTGTAGGGTGTGTGCTTATTAACAAGGGTAAGAGCCACCACCGAGTGACTGAGGTAGGGTGCAGGGTGTCACTGGAGAGCAGGGCAAGAAAGTGAGAGGCCAGGGTGGGGCAGGATTCTCCATATGGATATTGAAATCACCAAGTACTGTGATGGGACGGGGGTGCTTATGAAGGACAGAGAGCCTGGTGCCAAAGCCTTTACAGAACAAAGGCTCAGAGAGCTTCAGTTGTACCTAGTGAAGAACAGAAGCTCCTGGTGGCACAGCTTCAAAGGAGATGAGGAATTCTAGACAAGAAGTGGCAACGAGGACCGAGCAAGACCCCTCCCTTCCTTGGTCCTTGGAATACATGGGGTCAAGGGAAAGTCAGTCCTTACTGAAAGAGCTGCTGTGGAGACAGGGTCTTCTGGGAAAAGGTGAGCAACCATTCAGAGGTGAGGCTGAAGAGCAGAGGGTTGGTTTGTTTTTTGGTTGGTTGGTTGGTTGGTACCAGTGATTGAACCCAGGGAAGCTTTACCACTGAGACACATCCCCAGTCCTTTTTATTTTTTATTGAGACAGGGTCTTGCTAAGTTGCTTAGAGCCTCACTGAATTGTTAAGGCTGGCCTGGAACTTACCATCCTCCTGCTTCAGCCTCCTGAGTCGCTAGGATTACAGGTGTGTGCCACCATGTCTGGAAAGCAGGGTTTCGATGATAATGGCCCAGTGGAGGGTTTGACAGGGCAGAATGACATTGAACTGGGTTAGGGTCAGGGATGTGCAGAGTCTGTGGGGATGGTCCAGGTGATAAGAATTGACCTTATCTTCTAATTGACCTTAGAAATTGGGAGTTTCTATAGAGATCCATAGACATGAGCATGGACAATATTATGAAAGTTGTCCTGAAGACTCCCTGGCAGTGGGCAGTAGTGAGGCTTTGGATGATGTATGGTGGAGCAATGGGACACAGAACAAGTGAGTCTCCTGGCTCCGGTGTTGATGGTGGCTTTCAAACCAGAAGAGGAGCAGGGAGCAAGAGAGGATAATTAGCTTAGAAATAGTTTCCCCATACTGGTTCAGTGTCAGATTCTACAGTTAGACACTATTTTGTTTGCATTGAAAACATCTTTTTTTTTTCTCAAAAAAAATCCTTCTGTTGGGTATATGTGACAAGTGACAAGTCTTTAGTGTATCTGTGTGGCTTAGATGATTAAATTTTTCCTTCCAGAAGTTGAGGAAAAGCAGAAGAAGGTGGTCCATGCTGGGTGATCATGCGGCTGCACTGGGTACTGGGTATCTGAGGACAGACAGGAGAGAGGTACCAAGATGGGCAGGTGGATTACAGAAAGGAGGAATAGGATGGGCCAAGCTTTGCTTATGGCAGAACCGTGTTGACGCAGTGTTAAATGTTATAATATCTAAGGTCTCAAAGAGGTGGGTAAGTATTGATTGGTGGGTCTGGGAGGTAGAGATGGAGAGAGAAGAGGGAGATCCGGGATGGTCTGAGAAGTCCTGGGGTTGGGAGTTGGGGGGACAAAGCTGGGTGTGAAGTTGTGAAGACCAGGGAAAGCAGAGAAGGATCCTGAGTTTCAAGGGAGACAAACACACTGGGCTGGGTCAGGGGAAGGCCATGCCACTTTGACTTCAGTTCACCTCCAAGACCTTTCGTTGCTCTCTCTGCAATGACAGCCAGAGATGACAGAGCCCAGCCCTGGGGTGGAAGTGGGGGACGAGAGGAGTCATTCATGCCATGCCAGGAACAAGAGAAGATGCCAAGCAAGGGATTAAAAAACGAGCACCAAGCAGGAAGCGGTGGCCTGGGGTGTTTGGAAGAGAAGGAAACAAAAGATACTTATTGGAGCAATCCTGACTGAATTCCACTTTGAGACAGGATGCTTATGCTGGGGTGAGTTGACCCCAGCTCTCCCCCACAAGGCCTTTGTGGGATCGATGCCACCACTGTTGTGGCTAAAACTGTGAAGAACAGCTTTGAGAAATAAAAAGGCAGTTTTCACCAGAAACATATGACAACTAGCAGATTGTAGTACAAAGACCAGAGCTAAAAGACATAATGCTATGAAGAAAGCTGAGTAGATTACTTCATCTCCACAAGCTGCTGCGAAGATCACTTCTTTCCATTATGTCCTCTTGGGATACCACATTTGGCTCTGAGACTCTGGTCCAAGTCTGACTTTGCAAACATTTCTACAACAGCAGCACAAGTCTAGGCTCCACCAAGAACGACTGACCCTCATATTTAATTGTGAGTTTTGTTTTCGCTTTTCATTGTGCTGAGCTTCTGTATCCCACCAATAGGATTTTTATTCCCTCAGTGGTAAGGAGATGAAACTGATATTGATGGGGTCTCAATACCTATCAGCTTTGCCAGGACCTCACACACATTATCTTATTTGATCCATACATAACCTGTGAGGTGTGTATTATTTTTCAGTGGGATGCAAAAAGTTGTGTAATTTGCCCCAGAACATACAGTTAATAAGCAACTCAAAGTTTCAAGCTAGTTTTTGTGATATCAAATCCTATACTTTTTGTCTACATCTTTCGTATTATAACCAATATTCTTCCAGGTATTTCAAAGGTGATTACACCACTCGTGTAATGATGTTCATCTCATAGGGTAATGATGTTTGTCTCATTCCACCATCTTTCATTCCCTCTACACAATCCAAGGCTCCTCCATCTTTCCCTTACCCCCTCCCCGCCCCCTGTTATGTATCAGCATCCACTTATCAGAGAAAACGGGTGATGTTTTTATCTGAGTCACTGACTCGAGGTATCTGATCTCACAGCTTCTTCCTCACCTCTGGCCTTGAACCTGGAGCCTCTCTGTCTCACCCACTCCAAGGAGCTCCCTGGCAGTGGCAGAAGAGAGGAGGCTCTGAGGGAGGCAGGGGCTGCAGGAATCTGGGTTGGGTGAGGTAGGGGTGGTTTTCATTCGCTGCTGTTTGAATGTATAAGTTACTTAAAACCAGTGTTAGGAGACCCAGGACATGTAGGTTGTCCCAGCAGGGCTGAAGACAAAGCAAGTTGTTGCTAAAGGTTAATATGGTCATTCTATATTAGCATTTTTCTTTGTTGTATGGTCATTCTATATTAGCATTTTTCTTTGCTCAAAAATGATATACCTTCCCCAGTACCAAAATAAATAAATAATAAAAATTTAAAACTACAAATAATACACCTTAAGTCAGGTTAATATATTAATTATTTTGAATGTTTAAAATGGGTAATCTAGGCATCTAGGTATGATTTTTAAATCGCTGTTATGTTTTAACATTTTAATGAATGTCAGAGAATTTTAATTTTTATTAAAGATTCTAGTTAATAATATAAAGATTTTTGTTGGGATTAAAATGAAACCTATTGTTTTTATGTAGTGTGATATCAAACTTTGTAGGGGCTTTGGTACCAATAGAGTTAAAAATGTTATAGCAAAATTAGAAAGGTTACATTTTACCATTTATAGTTACAGAGAGAGAAATATAACCATAGTGCAAGGTTGCCATGGCAACTCCCTTCCAATCGGGATTTTTTTTTTCTGCTCTGACTCTACCAATCAGCTACTTGGAAGTGAAAACCACTGAAGAAGAAGATGTGGAAACAAATAAGGATGAGAAATAATGATGATATATAGGAAATGTCTCACTATACGCTGATTTTCCTAGGTATGTGTCCATTATTTTAATTTTTACCAGACATTATTTTTCTACCCTACCTTCAAAAATAGTTACAAGAAAAAAAGAAGAGAAACATCGGTTTTGTTGAAGGTATGGTAAAGGTGGTGGCTTTATTGTTCTTCTAAATCAGTATACTGGGTCACATTCGGGAACATTCACACTGTCTGTTCTCCAGGTATTTAAGTTGACTTCAGTGAGTTTCTTAACTGAACCTTGCATGGCATTTTACCACTGCATCTTTAAGCTACCTAGTATGAAGTCAGAGGCATTTGAGTATGCCAGGATTTGACAGTGGGTTCTGATGGCAAAAAGGAGTTCACCATGGACTCTCCAGAATTGTTACCTCCATCTCTCAGGTCTCCTGAATGGCACCTCTTATCCCCATGCCTGGCAAAAGTTATCATTCTTTTAAAGGACCCAAAGATGACGAGAAAGAGATTAAGAGTTTGGCAGATCGAGACACAATTATTCATTGCTGACAAACTGCTTTGGTCAGGTTTTCTGACACCTCCTCAAATGAAGGAAGCGGGGAGGGGAAACCAATGCCTGGCTCTGACCTTCTGATAGTTTCCTCTGTTGACAACACTCATGCTTTCTTTCATATATCCTTCAGGGTCTCTATCACATGGTCAGAGCTCCAACTACTCAGCAGCACAGCATGAAGTACTAAAATAGAAACACGCTATCTCGAAGAGGTACTTAAGCCTAGTACAAGCTATGAAAGAACATCTTCCCATAACATGCTAAAAAACATTTTTCCACATGAAAATCGGGTTTGGAATTCCTGAATTTCATGCTACTACTAAATATAAATGATAAAGGATGGATGCAGAGAATGCCCTGTGATGATGGAAAGCCCATAGTGTTGCACAGACACACTCACACACAAGCACAAGCATGTGTGCACGCTTACCCCCACACACACCGATGCTCGTGCTGAGCACTCTGGTGTTATAGCTCCTCCTCTTTTCCCCATCCCTTCCCCTCTGCACCTGGCTCACTGTACCTCATTCTTTAAGAGGCACCTCAAGCATTTCATCTTTTGAGACTTCTGTACCCCAAATGCATCCTCTGTTGCCTCCCTCTCCATGATTCCTCCTGCTCTGTGGTTCTCTCCATCTCTGTGGGCATCCTACCCTCAAGGACCACTTTCAGTAGGACCAGGCTTCATGTTTAGTGATCCTGGCTCACAGTGACTCCCTGATCGATTGAAGTTTCCTAAAACAGAGTTGAGTCTTACACCTCTCCACACTCCTGGCATCTAGAAAAGTACATTCTTATCACATTGCTAGAGATTTACAGTTGTTTTGGAGAGAGAAGGAAGGAGAAACAGAGATAAGAAGCTTTCAGAGTTTAGATGACAAAAGAACCCCCTTGGCTGAGATTCATGCCAGACTTTGAAGGATGGTCCTGAGTGGATCTGGGTGGTAGAATCCTACTCTACCCCCTACTCTACCTTCACCCTACCTGCCTCTCATTATCTCTATTTACTAGGTAACTCAGTAGCTAGGATCTCATTTTTCTAGTTCCTCTTCCATCACCTGAAGTGTAGACACACCACATGATCTTCTCATGGAACATTTTCTCCAGAGGTAACTTTGATCTGAATAAATATATTTTAAGTCCCTCAAATCAGGATCTCTGGCACCAGCCTCTTCCCTGAGCACACTCCTCCCTCATCCTGAGGCATTTTTCATTGCTTGGTGATCACCTCCATAAGTGCACCCCTCCTGTATTCCAGACCCTAGCTGCTCAAAACAAAGTACCATGGTAGCTTCTTAAGACCTACTGTATATTCCCCTTCTGCTCCTCCCTATTCTGCTCCCATTTCTTCCTGCATTGACTGGTGGTATTGCTATGCTTTAAAATCACCTTGGGCTTGAAAACATAGTAATGAGTAATTACTTTCCTTCCTCCAAATCCTGTACTTTTTCAGAACCTATCTTTTGAGTCCCATTGGAAGCTCTCCCTACCACATCGGATCTCCCAGAGAAAGTGAATGCTCTTCTCATGACACACAGAGGATCTTCTGTTGTGGTTATTGTGTATCCATGTTGTCCACTTTGGGATGTTATGAAGGACCCAATCTGCTCTTGCCTTCAGAGTTCCCTGACACCTGTGTTTCCCATCCATGTTGCTGAGTAACATCACCTAGACATGTAAGCTGCCTCTCTGATCCTCCTGTCCCCCAGGAGTCCCTCTGCTCTCCTACCATTATAGATGGTGGCTCCAGGGCACTTGCCTTTGGAAAACCTCCTGGTGTGACACCCTCAGCAGAAAACCTGTCAAAGCACCACCCAAATGAAGTTCATGGGATGCTACTGCCACCTAGTGGTAATGTCTTTTTTCCTTAACATCATAACTTGAACTCACTACAAGAATGTTTGAATAAGGGAAGTAAGGAGAACAGAGGGGTCAATGATCATTGTGACATATTAAGTGTGAGTGTGACTAAACATTGATCTGATTGTGACAGGAGGAAATAATTCTATCACAAAAGGTAGCATAGAATACCTCTTAAAGAGTGAATATTATGTTATGATTATGAGGATAGAGAGGTATAACAAAGAAAGACCTAAACTGCCTGGCATGTGCAGTTTATGGGCATTTGAGGGGAAGGGAGAAGAAAATGGAAACAAAAGAAAGGAATGAGGGGATTCTGAGCAAAACAGCAACAGGGTGAGGGCTAAAGAGAAATGTCAGCCAGCAAGAAGTGGATAATGACAGGGGTGGCCAAAGAACTCATAACTAGGATTTCCAATATTCCATGTTATACAGTTTGGTCTGCACTTCTGAGATAATTTCCATCACTCCTTATGTCCATACGTTTATTAAAACTTTTGCAGGTAGTATTTGGACAAATTAATACACTTGCTGGGCTAGTGTGGAAATGGGAGGGAAGGACAGAGGTGAATCAGAAGTGAATTTTTATTTTTAGTTTGGGGGTTTTTTAAATTTGTTTTTCAGAAAATCTTCAGATAATTTCCAGGATACATAAAGAACTCAAAAAACTTAACACCAATCAATAAGTGGGCTAAGGAACTGAACATACACTTCACAGAAGAAATACAATTGATCAACAAATATATGAAAAAATGTTCAACTTCTCTAGCAATTGGAAAAATGCACATCAAAACTACTCAAATTTCATCTCACTCTAGTCAGAATGACAATTATCAGGAATACAAGCAACAATAAATTTTGGTGAGGATATGGGGGGAAAGGTACACTCATACATTACTGGTGGGAGTGCTAATTGGTGCAACCACTATGGAGAGCACTGTGGAAATTCCTAAGAAAACTTGGAATGGATCCACCATTTGACCCAGCTATCCCACTCCTTGGTTTATACCCAAAGGATTTAAAATCAGCATACTACATGACACAGCCACATCAATATTCACAGCAGCTCAACTCACAATAGCTAAACTATGGAACCAGCTTGGTGCCCTTCAACAGATGAATGGATAAAGAAAATGTGGTATATATACACAATGGAATATTACTCAGCCATAAATAAGAATGAAATTATGGCATTTTCTGGTAAGCGGATAGAGCTGGAGAATATCATGCTAAGTGAAATAAGCCAACCCCAAAAGACCAAAGGCCAAATGTTTTCTCTGATATGAGAATGCTAATTCACAATAAGGGGGTGGGGTGGCTAGGGAACTTAATTTGGATTCAAATTACAGGAACTTTGGATTGGATTCAATCCAATCCAAAGACAGTTTTCTTTCTATGATTTCTTAATCAGAGTGTTACATTTTGCAGCTTAAGGGGTTGGTGTGCATGTTTATTTATATAGCATATATGATTTGATGTAGATACACAGATATTTATTTCTTCTGGTGCTATCTACTTATTTGCAATGCTTGTTATTATGTATTTGAATCAAATACAGGAACTTTGGATTTGGCAGAGAGGAGGGAAGGAAGGGGAGGGGGCATGGAGGGTAGGAAGTGCAGTTGAATGAATCGAGCATTATTACCCTATGTGCATGTATAACTACACAACTGGTGTGATTCTACATCACGTGCAACCAGAAGAATGAGAAGTTATACTCCATTTATGTATGATGTATCAAAATGCATTCTGTCATGTATAACTAATTAGAACAAATAAATAAAGAAGTGAAATTTTGAAGTGAAATCAGATGAAAATGTGGCCACAAGAACTCATGTGCCTCCAATGGGGAGAAGATAATATTGCAGACAGAAGGAATCTAACATGCTAAGGTGGATATATAGGGAGCATCTTATATAGAAGATGGCATATAGAGAGCATTCAAAACAGATGAAGCAACTTAAACAGAGAAAAGGAAGTCCTGGGAGATGGAGGACAGGTCAGTGCCAGTGATCAATGCTAAGTTTGTGGATCTGTGTTCTCAAACAATGAAAATTTGCTATAATTGTTAGGTGGCAAGGGGACATGTTTTAATTTTTCCTTCATAAACATATCACTCTGGGAACTTGTGTGGAGAAGAGAAGAGGGGGCAATATTCAGGCATAAATGTACATATAGAAAGACAGATGATAGATAAATAGATAATCACGAGTTCTTCTGTTGATAGGCAAGTTTGAGACTTCCAGGGTACAGTTCTCATTGTTCCTGAAATTAATTTGTATCCAAACATAACTCCCATACACATTTTAAAACTGAACACGGCTAAGTTTGATTTCTTCCATCATGTATTGGTCAAGAAAGGAATCAGTGAGGGAGGGGATGATCCATGGTGTTAAAGGTTACAAAGAGGATGAGGGAAGAAAAGGCTGGAAAAGACTCATTCCTGGAATGGCTGGGAAGTCTGGCAGAATTTTCAAGTGTGCTGCCCAGAGAGGAGTGTGATGAGAGAGAAAAGGAAATTTCAGGGGGGCATTAGGAGGCAAGAAGCAAAGATTTGGAAAATGAAGGACAGAAAACAGAGTGAGGGTGTCAGGATTAAGAGAAATTTTTTGTGTTTGGTGTTGGTTGAGGGGTGTTTTGCTTTTTGTGGTGCTGGGAATGAACCCACAGCCTCACACATGCTAAGCAAGTGCTCCACCACTGAGCCACACCGCCGCTCTGCAGGAGGGAAAATTCTTTTGGAGAAGATGGGAGGGGAGAGAAAGAGTGAAGGATACCACTCCAGCAGAGAGAGATAGAGAGAAATCGGTTTAACACTGAACTATTAAGTAATGTTTTAAAGCACAGTCCCCCATTATATCTGTTTCTGACCTATTTTCATTTATTTGGGGTTCCTCTGGGGACAAAGACCCCTTTTTGAAGCCTTTGCCCTCCTTCATCTTTCAATAATTTCTTCTACTTTTCAGCATTTACCAAAAAGGCTATTTATCAGCCCTGAGAATGCAGTGGCATTAAAGGTAAGAAACAGAAGCTGCACTTTGAGCTCTTCCAAAGAAAAGCACTTTAGAAATCAAAGCCATTGCTATCTTGTCATATTTTCTCCTTCCCCTGAAAGCTTGGCATGACATTATCTCTGATCCTCAAAAAGAAATCTTTGGATTCAGTCATCATATTAATAATCGGTGACTCTAAAAAAGGATTGGATATCTAAATTGATCAAGAAAGCCCAATAATCTCTTTTCCTTCATTCTGATGTTACTGATGTAAGCCCGGAATCAAAAATAGGAACGCTGTAACTCATTTCATCTTTCATGTAAATCGCATCCAGCAATGCATAAATTGCAAGGGTTTAGAGCCAGACGTTGACATTTCTGTGCAAACAGTGATCCACAAACTCAATAGGCATTGAAGCACGAGATGCTAACTCATGAATAATCCTTGCATACTTTTACAGTTATATAACGCGTTGCCTATAATAACGATAATTTACATTAATATTGGGATAATGAAGAGAGGACAAAAATAAGAAGCTATTTTGGAAATAAGTAATAAATATTTCTAAGAAAAAGTGCCACGTATTGTCTATGGAGACAAAATTGGATGGATCTTACAATACTTAGGAAAAAAAAATTGTCACTACCAGAACTCCTAGTTCACTTGGGTAGCTCCATGAAAGGTGTCACCCAAAGAGAAATGTCTAATAATAGCCTGAGGGGAAGAGACATTTAAACTAAAAATATAATCCATACTTGGTGGTTCATATAATTGGAAGTCAACTGTAGTTGAACCAGTTTAAAAAGAAAACATTTTAACAGAGGTGGAGGCGATTCCAAATTGCGATTGCTCAGCACGTTCAATCATTTGATTTAATGTTATATGCATAACACTCTATAGGAAAGATAGATGCAATGACAGGAATGTCAAAGGTTGTTCAGGCAGCCACCAACATTGAGGGGAGAACATAGAACAGACTCTCACCACCTTTGAAGGAACCAACCCTGCTGGCACCTTGATCTTGGACTCGTAGCCTCCAGAAATTTGAGGAAATCTATTCCTGTTGTTTAAGCCACCTAGCACGTGGGCCTGTTTTATGATGACCCTAGCAAACTAATAGAGCCACCTGCTTACTCCTAATAGCATGTCAGCTTTCCTACCTGGGGCACCTGCAGTCCTGATCTCACTTGGCCCAGTCTTGTTCAGAGCTCGGAGTCCACAAAATTGCCTTCAGATTTATTCCAAAGCATTCACAATTATATGTTGTCAGTGTTGGACATGCTCTTCCACCCAGCACCATAGCACTGACATCTGACAGGGGCCCCTTACCTTCTGTTGGCCTCTGTGCTTAGGGTGGCACTGTAACCAGGAGGGGGTGGCGGAAACCAGGACTGTCTGTGAAGAAATGACACCAGTTATAAACATGAAGTTTAAAGGCTGATCCTACCCCCAGGTCTGTGAGGAAGAGCTAAAAATAATTTGACAGTTAAAAAGGCAATGGAATTACTTTTTTCAGGAGGCCTTGGAAATAAAATGAACACTCATAAATAAAATAAGAAAAGGCTATCTATATTCCAGGCTTTCTGCTCTCCCACAAAAACTCCTTTTCCCATTTCCTTTGGCACTAAGTAATGTGGACATGCCTTGCAAAAGAAATCTGAAGAGACTGCAAAAGAATAACAGCTATTAAATCTAGATAGTAGGTTCATGTGTGTTTATTGTGCTATTCCCCTATTTTTCTTCCTAGCTGAATTATTTCATAGTAGGACAACGATCTTATGCTCTACTCAAATTATTATTTATTTTAAAAAGTATGATTAAAAAACTCAGAAAAGTACAATTAAAACACAATAATATCAAAAAGATAAAACACCACCAGAGCAATTCTAATCTTAATTTGAACCCTAATTAGAAAGTTGCCTTCACATTATAAGGAAGTAACTTTAATTGGTAGCAATAGCTATGGTCTCTGTCAAAAACACCAAGAAAAGGGCCAAAAATGAAGATGTGCAGAGAGTGATGTGGATGACAGAAGGGAAGCCCAAGATAAAAAGGACAGAAGATTTATATTCTTTAAGGAGGTCTGTTTCCTGAGACTCCACCCGACTAAGACCAGGTGGGAGTCAAGCAAGATAGATTCAACTCCATGCAGGGTGTAGATGTACCCCAAAGAGTAGTCAGAAGTGCATTACAAAACAGTCAGTCTTATTGCTTCAGGGTTCCTGAATCAAATCTAATCTGTCTTGCACTGGATAGAACATTGAACTAACTGATTTTAAGTTTCTCTTAATATCTTATAAATCTGTTTGTTTTAACACACCAAGGGCAGAGGGGATATGAAATTTGGGTTCAGGAAAAAGATGGATCACATTTTCTGAGATTTTACAGATAACAACCAGAACTCTGACTACAGGGAAAATAAAGACATTATCTCTCCTCACAGTGGCACCACTCCATCAACAAACACCAAATACCTATCATGCACCAAGCATGGCCCTGGATGCAGGTAAAGCAAACAGAAAAAAAAAATTAAAGAGATTTAGGCATACATGTCTTTCATTGCTTCATGATTCCCTGGCACTGTTCTCTTCCACATGCAAAAACGTCTTCCACCCTCATGCTCTGTCTCATGAAGAATATTCTGCCACCAGAGATTTCTCTTCTCCTCCATGCCTAGTAGATAACATGGAACTCGCCACAAGCAGCATGTGAGAGACCACACCAGAGGGAGACAAGCAGGAGGCAAAAATCAGAGATGTCTCCCAAGAGGGCCTTTGGCTCTGTACTTAGAAGTAAAATCAGCCAAATCTATAGAGAGGTGTGGCTACAGGTGCAGGCTGGTTTCAGGAGCACAATGTCAAGAGGCTATATGTCAATCATTATTGCAGGTCAAGGTATTCTCTGTAGTCAGACTCTATAGAATATGGTACAAGAAGTAGCCAACCCTGTGACTTCTGAGCTCTATCATCAAGAACATTGCCTAGAATCTCAAAGTCTCAAGGGAAATGGAATATTTGAAGAGATGGGAGAGAGAAACTGAAGTTGGAGGATGGCAGAATGTAGGTGCAGGCTCCCTGAAAGGAGGGGAGAGAACAAGGAGGAGCCTTCCAATACTGCTTGGGAGCCTGAGTGGAAGATTTGGTTCCTAAATTAATGAAGAAGGAGATGGAGAGGCAGAGTGGAGAGGTGGGTAAGGGAAGGCAAAGTAGAATGAATTTTTTAAAAATCATGTTATGTGCATATATAAATACACTTCAGGGAATTTCACCTTTATGCATATGTAAAAATATATATAAATAAATGGATAAGCAAAAGGAAGTCTAACAGAGTAGAGGAAGGAGAATTGGGGGAAGGGAGGGAGGACAGGAAGGTCAAGGGGTTGGATCATGAACTGGAATCAAATTCTATGCATGCATGAGTTTGTCAGGATGAACACAACTACCATACATAACTATAAGGACCTACTTAAAAAAATAAAGTGGATTAGCTGCAAAAAGAAAATAAAACACAAAATCAATGAAGAATGACACCTTTGCAAGGTGTCAGCGGGAGGCAGACACAGGGCCCCATCATACCTCTTTTTCTTCACTGGGGTAGTAGCTGAGGTGGAAGCTGCGGTGTAGACGGTATTTGCACCCGATAAACCACCAGGTTGCCTGGTGAACAACCAGAATAACAAATCATTACATTCCTCAAACCTTTTCATTTTTCCCACCTTTGAAATGTCTTATAATCTATTCATATTCCTGCTCACTCTTTATCTGGTACATAATGCTTCAATTGAAGATGGACAATGTTTTTTAAAGTTCTTCCATTTACCTATATGATCGGTTGTCAGAATCTCATATAACTAGTTAAAAACTGAAAAAATTGAATGAAGAAGTAATTTATATATGGTGTTAATCATCTGAAAGTCAAGCCAATCAATTCCAGCATGCTATGGACTTGTTTTTTTAAAATCTCATGATTATGTTATGACTAACAGAATTATACTACAATTTTGCATTAGAAGACTTGGTTTGTTTAAGAAAAATTTAAGTCATATTATTTTAAATCTTCAGTTAGTACTTATTAATATATGCACACCTCAAAATATGGAAGTAACTCAGACTTGTGTCAAGCACTGAAGAGTACTGCCCAACATAAAAATTAGTTTGTACATCAATACACATTTAAAAACTAAGTTTAACAGTCTTCCTAACTTGGTTTACTTATAAATACTAGTAATGCATGATAGGGAAAATGTATTTTATGTAAATGGATTTTTAGCAGATGCATGATTTCAGGCTCTATTTGCTCTGAAGGAGGAGTTATAGATGTGAGCGGGGTTTAGGGAGGAAAGGGAGGGTTAGGGGAGGAATGAGTTGGGTGCCAAAGGAATAGGGGGGGATAAAAAATGGGGATAAAATCTAGATCTTTTGAAAAAGACAAAGACATGGCCTAAGCTTCCATGTTTGATTAGCACAATGGTTGACAAACTTGTTCAGTAAAGTTCAAACCAGTAAGTATATGAATGCAGACCATTTTGGTATCTGTGTTCCACTTCTGCCTCTGCCAAAGCCACAGGGCTGTTGCTTTATTCCAGTGACACTTTGGACTGGGGGAAGGGGATGTACTCTGGGATTTTCTTTAACTAAGATACATACTTTGATTAGAAAAATACATGGGAGGTGGAGATGTGACACAGAACGGTGGCAGAGTGTGTGCCTAGCATGCGTGAGGCCCTGGGTTCTATCTCCAGCACCAAAAAAAAAAAAAAAGAAAAAGAAAAAAAGAAAAAAAGAAAAAGAAAAGTAAAGTACATACAGTGTGGTTGTTCCTGGTGATCTAAACACAGACATACTTCTGGTAAAAGAGAAAAAGGACACAGTGAAGAATTAATTAATAATAGCATCTATTGGTAATTGCCCATGAATTTAGAGTAATTATAGTGAAAAAATAGATATTATTTCAGAGAAAGTAAAAGAAAGTGTCAGCATTGGAATAAATTTGATAAGGTGATTTTATGATTAAAATCATAAAAATCTGTTGTACTAGATTCCAAAGGAAAATTTCTCCCCTTTGGAAAATTCAGTATTGTTAAATCCAATGTTTTTAATATGCTGGGTTCAGTGATTTTTCTTTAGCATAAGAATGCAAAATTTGCCTTTGCATATATTTTGTCACCTTGTCACCAGAACAACTTAAACAGAAATATCCATGTGCTAAGATTGATGGTGTACAGCAATGAACCTTGATTTTTTAAGCCAGACATTTTATTCTAGCCATGAACAGAAGTAAAGGTTTTACTCCAGAAATTCTGTGTTAAGAATACAGAGAATAAAAATTTACAGAAAGACATTAAGTACGATTGCAGAACTTAAGTAAGTGATAGAAAAAGGTTGCACTCAAGCCTTTCCCAAAGTTAGTGGACACTGGTACCTATTGGTTAGTTGGTTATCCAAGGTATTGGCCTTATGTGTTTTAGCAGCATCATCTTTGTCTGAGATCCTTTATAAAGAAACAACACAAAAGTCTAGATAAACATTTAGTTATTAAGCTCCATTCAGACCTCTTCGATGTTAGAGTAAATTTACAACATAACCTTTCTCTTGTGGTGAACTATTTTTCAGGTGTTACACTTTAGAAAATTTTACGGTAAAAAAAAAAAAAAAAAAACAGCTACTCATGACAAAATCTACTTATTAGGCTACTTAGAATTTTTAAAGTATGATGCCTTTTGCACATTTTCTTTTCTGGCTCCTTAAGCATTTAACTCATTAGTTATTTTTATATCCTTTATTATTTAATAATGTATCTAGTTAATGAAAATACTTCTTTTGTCAGTAAAAGGCATCAAAGTATTTTTAAAAATCATTTTGAGGCATAAACAATACTATGTGTCAGCCAAACTCATTTTCTTTACCTCCTAAGGGTACAGCAGGACCACATTTGCCAACTTTAATTGCAATAAAGTTTGGGCCACTTGATTGAATTCTAGACATGGACATAAATATTTACTACTTCCAGACCTATCATAAAATCTCCTGTGTACTTTTTCATGCTTTTCCTTTCAAAGCCATGATACTAAAGCAATGGTACCCATGGGTTGAAGATGGCAGCATTAAAATAGTGTAGGAATTGAAAGAATTCAATGAAAGAAGTCCAGGAGTCACTACATGGATTCGGCAAATCCCATCAGACTCTGGTGAGTCAAATGGTACCTTCTATTATGGTAAACCACCTATAAATGGGGAAGGGAGGGCTTGTTAAATAATTACCTTGACAAGTTTACTTTGACCAATTTATCTAGTTAATAGGCCCAGATGACCATCAGAGGTTTAAATTCTTCTAATCTTAGGTCTCCTTAAAGACCTTCTTAGATCTGGAAAAGGTATATTTGTCTGCCCCTTGGGTCAGGAAACACAAATTTGGAATGTGATCATTTCAGGCAAATGGTGGGTCTCCTGACTGCAGATCCTGTTCTATTTTGCCTGTCTCACATCAGATAGGAAAAGTTCCTTCTAGGACCGAGGGCTGAGTTCTGGAGCATGCTGCAGTATGCAGAAACTAGGATACAGCAAAGTGAGGCTCATAAAAGTGAAAGGTCAGCAAGACTCTTCCATTTATCCTACATTATAGGCCTACTATAACTCTCCAAAAACTTTTTCTCTTACCATTCAGTTTAGGACAGGACTTTATATAAAATGTTCCTGCTAAAATGGATAATGTTTTTGCCTCTCTCTGAAGAAAAGGTCATGTGGGAAAAAATACAACTTCATTGTCATAAGCTAAAGATAATTTCAATTCCTGGTTGTTATTTTGACATGTCTTACTAAATTTGGGGACAGTTACTCTAATATATTAAACTTCTGAGTCAACCTGAACAGTTTCTCTTTGGGATACATAACACTACAAACTGATAATTCTTGAACGTAAAAAGGACAGATGAATAACTAGCTGTAACACTCCAGAGCACCACAGTCTCCGCAGACTGTTCATAACCCATGCAGTAACTTGTACAGAATCCTAGAATCAGGTACAAAAACTCATGTCTAAGATGATCATCAAACCAAAGTTGAGGACCATTCCCCTGCACTAACTGAAGACTCCGAACCTCTGAGGGACTTAGATTTCAAATGATTTGCAGTAAATCACCATGCATGCCACAGGTGAGAGGTCAGGGGGTCAGAAATCTTAAAAGTTCCATGGAAACTCTACTCGGAATTTGCAGCTGTCTCTGCCATCCTGATAACAAGTTTCAAAAAAATAATCTCAGTTGCACTGCTAATTTTTCTTGCCCTGCTCCTCTCTGTAGAACAAGGGTAAAGTGCTCAAAGAATCCTGATTTTTTTTTTTCCCATTATGCAACTCGAGGCATCCTTGGTAGAAGTCTTAACTCCCACGTTCAGGGAGACCCAGTCTGAGATCAGTGCTGGCATTGCAGCAAAGTGCTTCGATCAGGAAAGGGGACACTATTCCCTGTTTTCCTGTTCACAAGCTGAGCCATATGTACATAAATCTAGATTTTGTTTTCATAGTTTTGCACTTTTTATAGCCTATTTTTGAAGATTAACACATTTGCAAGATGATTGATTCCGTCTCTGCCTAATTCAGTGAGTGTTACAGAAGGCTTGCTGTGACTGTAAATGTAAATCTTAAAAGGGGGGATGTGATAATAGCGGGCTGAAATTTAAACCTGTATTTAAAAAAAAAAATCACCAAATCTATTTGAAAACAAGTCAGTTTGTGTTATGCTGAAATTTTGGGGGCTTTCAGATCTCTCTTCCAACTACATTTCTGAATGCATAAAAATATCAGTTTTTTCACAGCCCTCTGTACTTCACAATGTGTTTTTGTCCATCAGTATTAACTATGGATACTACTGGTTTTGTATGTTTTTCCCTTTGAGACAACAGTACATGTAATAGAGGTACAATTCGTTGGATTTTTGTTTATGTATTTATTTCATTCCATTTGATTTATTTTAATTGTTGATACTTAAGTTGTCAAACAGTAGACATTACTTGTTTTATTTATGATATATTTCAGCTTAAAGTTATGTTATTATATGTGGATGTAAATATAGATTTGGTGTTTTGCAAAAAAAAAAAAAAAAAAATCTCAGGAAATTGCTACCCTGAAAACAACAATCTGCTTGCAGTGAATGAAACCTTAATATCAAACGTTCTCAAAGTGAATTCTGATGTTAAAATTAAATGAGCTTAATGAAAATTCCACATGTAAATAAATCTCTGTGGGTAATGCTACATGTAATCATAAAAATAACTACCTGCTCTCTGCTGACCTTTTCATAAATTTCTCTGTTCTTCAGAGAATAGAATTACCCGTGTGATTTTCATTTTATAAATGAAGAAACAGGGTCTTAAAGAAGTTGGGTGACTTTTTCTTAGTCATACACAACTAGGAAGCAGTCTATCTCCAAACTCTTCTCACTGGAGAATATCACACATCTCATTCCGACAGGAGAGACCTCTCAACTACCATTCTAACATATATGTCCATTTCTTATGGATGAGAGAGATTAAGTTTGTCTTCCTCTTGGAAATTAATCTTTTGCCAACTTGTGATAGGAAATAGGTTGTTTTAAAATAGTGGGTCTGGGAGACAGAAAATAAACAATAGAATTAGCAATATGATCCAGTCAAAAAACTTCCTTCCATAAAGGAACACTAGGGGGCTCCCTAACCTTGGATTTCCGAATTAGTCATTAAATCACCTTCAGGATTTGGATAATATCTTAGTGCCAGATACACTATTTTTTACTTATGTTTCTTTAGCATATTTCATATATTTACATACATATGCATATTTGAAGGAATATTTATCATATATTTGCAATATATACCAAATTTGAAAGGAAATTCTTCAAATCTAAACTCAATACTTTTCTTGTATTCATTAAAACTAACACATCATTAATAAAATGCACATGCATACACATACCGGATATATATGATCATATTCCTCCTGAAATACTTCACATCTTGCATTTTGGAGTGGACTGCATGATGTAAGTCTCGCTTCTGCTAACAGAACTTGTCTTTCTGGAAGAGACTCTATGGTCTCTTCCTCCTTTTCCACTTACTGCCTTGGAAATAATCTAGCCAGGATACTTCTTCCAAATGTGCTACTAAACTCTGTGTAAATAAATCATATAATCTCTAGTCCAATTTGCTAGTGTATGAAATGAAGAGTCTGGATTACATTGGTGGTTCTGAATCTTGGCTGCATGTTAGAATCACTGGATCAGTTTGAAAACAATTCAGGTTAATTAAAAGAATTTGGGGAATGAGGGCAATAAGACAAAGAAGGTTTAAAAGTTCCCTCAGTGTTGTTCATTTTCTGCCAAGGCCCAGAATGACTCAACTAGTTTGCTTGGGAGATCTATTTCCATTGCTCAAATCCCAAGGCCAGGTCTTTGAACTGAACCTTCTGATATGAAGCCTACAAAAGCTTGAGTCTTCTACACATCTACTTTTATTGAGGCTTAATCATTGCATTTTAAAATTCATTCCTAGAAACAGGGTTTCCTTCTTCAATTAACTGTGTAATAGGACAATCCACGAGGCCCCGGTGAATGAACAAAGGTATTTTCTCCACCTCAGCTCTGTGCACTGCTCTGAAGATGAAATCTTAAGCATAGGCTTACTTCTACGAAGTCATTTTTGACAAAGCTAATAACTAAAAGAAGAGACAGGCCAATTCTAGATACCAGTGTTGATTGCCCTCTGTTAGGAAGACTGACTTGAAAGCCTAAGACTAGTATAAAAATATATACATTTGCTGTATTAATAAGCACTTGCATAGTCTGAATTCCAAGTGTACTAGAGATTGTAAGTTTCAGTGTATCTGCTTAAAGCCCAGGAGATGTCATTTTTGTCTGCAGTGGTAGCATATCTTTAGCTATAGGGAGTGAGCTCAACTGTCACCAGCCTTGGGTATACATTATGCCTAATTCCTATTAAAGATGCTAAAGTTGACCTTCACTTATGCTTGTTAGACATCTCTACCAACTTCAAGTGAAAAATGTGATTTGTGAAATTCACACTTCAACCTGGTTAGAAATTTGATTTCCTCTAGAGGAACCAGTCTTTCCTTTCTATGTAAGAGAGAACTAACTTCAGGCACAAGGTAACGGTCTCACCCTATAAGCCATATGGCGACTCTGGTGCTGAAAAAGAGCTAATACCAATCATAGAGTGGATCTGAACTACTGTAGTTTTAAAACTGTCATCTCTCCATCAGGATGGAAGAACCCAATGCAGGAACAAGGACTATTGATATTTATAAAAATAACTGTTTTCATTGTAAATCTAATTAACAGATGCCATACCTTGTCCACCCCACCGACTCTCAGAATCTTTCGAATCTACTATTTTCTAAAATCTAGGGTCTCAAGAAAACAATATATCTAGGCAAGATTTTGTGAGTTTTGAAGAAGTCAATTCAGTCCTGAGAGCCCTCTCTCCCTGGAAACAAAACATCAAAGGTCCAAAGCTTACTTTGGCAAACATTTGAATATCTCATAGATGTCTATGAAATGGGATTTAATATGCTAACATGTGTTAAATGTAAAGCACTTTCCACTCACATGATTCAAAAGTACCTTACCTGTCCAAAGTGTCATCAGATCTGTACCGACTAATTGTGGCTTTTGGCCCATCTCTCTCATTTATTTTCCTGCAGCAGAAATAATTACCAAAAAATTAGATGAATTACAAGAAATAGTATATAAAACCCATCATACTTTGGGCTATGTTTTTACCTATTTGGGTAGGAAATGTACAGGTTGGTAAGGAAAGATAGATTTGGAGTATCCAAATCTTCTAGGCTTTGACTTGGATAGAATAAATTATGACAAATCCAATACCCAATGCTAATAAAGGGTCTGGCTCCAATTATTTTTAACTACCATGCAACATAATCAAGTTGTGGATGAGGATATGTAAAACAAGCAACATAACACGCAAAATGGTTAATAACTAATATGAATTCTTGTTGAGTTGTCAATGTCTGCATAATAGGAACTCAAATCCCTTAGAATCAGCTGTGTTTTGTTTACAGAGTTTTTAACAGCGCCCTAAGCCCACACAATGGGCTAACTCCTAAATCGCTGTATTTAACATTCAGCACCGTGGACAGGGTTGAAAGATGTAACTCATTGGCAGCAGGAAAGGAGAGATGGGGAAAAAGGAAGAGAAGGAAACTTGAAGGGTCAAAAAGAAATGGAAAGAAGAAAGTGAGAGGTGAGAGGAAGGATAGATATGAGGAGAGAAGTGAAGAGTGATGGAGAGATGGGAAGGAGGCAAGAGGAGAAAAAGATGCATGAGCCAGAAAAGGGGGAGAAAGAAGACAAGAAAATAGAGGCAGAGCAGACAGCCTCAACAATAGGAATCATGGTCAGGGAAACACTGAAAATATCTTGATCTAACTGATCAAACAGAAAGAAAGCCTGTTTACTGCCTCATCTAGCCCTGTGATGCAGGGAAAGAAAGCTCTTTGAGGAATTATGTTGTGTTATTACATTTGCATTTCAAATCATCATTTGAAGCTGAAACATCAAAGATATTGAGTCAGAACAAGTACTAAGACTGGTTATATAATTTAAAATAGAAAGTGACCAAAGAAAGCACAAGGCTTCTGTTCTCCTAAAACATGCTCTATATACACTGAGAATATGAAACAGTTTTCACTGTCACACTTCAAGTGTCTGTGTCTTTTCATAGTTCTAGAGAAAGTTAATAAAATGGAGGGAGCACTTTCCACTGGTGGCTGGACTCAAATGGCCAGCATCCCTGTGTTTGGTGAGATGAGGGTCAACTGAGAACTAGGCTGTCATCTTCAAAATGAGGAAGCTGAAGGAGAAGGCACAGGTAGAGACTCTGCCAGACCACAGAACAGTAAGTCAGATGAACTAGCGCTTGGTATCAGGAAAGCAAAATGGCTACTTGGAATAGAGGGTTGCAAGTGGTGTACCTCTAGAAAAACTCAAGGTTATGAAAAGGTTAAAAATGGTTGAGAGAAATTTACAGATAAAAGTTTCAAAAACAAACAGATTCAAGTTGTCTACTTCACTTTCTAAAATTCACACTCCTTACTAAGTACCTCTCAGTTACAAGCAAACACAAGCTACTAAACCAGATGAAACTTGAACCTGATATATATTTGGCTTCCTCTGATAGGTGTGGTTGTTGATACGTGTGTGGGTACAAATGCGTTTTAATGAGAATCTTATCTTTCCTGATCAATCTGAGACTATTTACATCAATCATTGTAATTACTAAATTTGTCTGAATTTTTCCACTTGCCATCAAGGATAGATCAGTGTTTTTCACAAGCCCAGGAGTTTCCAAAAAGAAATGTACTGTCTCATAAAGCAAGTGAACTCTGTAACTATTATTTCTGAATTTTAGGATTCCTATTCTAAAGCTCAGAGATACCTGGTCATGTTTCGATTTTCATGAGAGTTCTTTCCCTGCCCATAAGAAGGACCACCTTAGTGGCATGGGTTGTGGCTAATTATGTTTCAGCTCTAAGCAGTAGTTCTGGGAACTGAAGAAGCAGGTCCCTATCCACACCCCTGATGATATTCCAGATTCTCCTTCACATGCCTAGAACACTGAGACAGCCTGAGGTCAGCCACAAATATTCGGCTGGCTTGAGCAAGTCTCATCTCAGAGCCACCATCTTTGTCTTTCTGCTAGTGACATAACTTGTCCAAACACCCACCTGTCCAAGGCATCATGGGAGTTGTGTCTGTTGAGCACCACCCTACCATAGTTTTCATCTCTGCAGAGAAAGACCAAAATTATGTCACGTGGGAAGTTACTACCATGTTTGCTAAGCACAAAACAATAGAGATGGGGAGAGCTCACAACTCTTGGCAAAGTTAATTCATTTTACTTTAGGCATAAGAATACAACTATGAAACTAGTCACCACTTGCAGAGCATTGTGAAAAGAAACAAGTTGTCAGTATAAACGATCATTTATCTCATGAGACTTCCACACGATTCAACAATGAACAACTGTTTTGTTGTTGCTTTTTTTTTTTAATTCAGAGAATGGAAACATGAGCCCACCTACACTGTTTATATTAGAAGAGTCCTTTTCTGTAGGATGGCAAATACAAAAGATTCCTACCAACATTGTTTAAATTTAATTAAACCCATTATGTCTGGATAATGATGGACTTGACAATTTCCTTGACAAAATGTAGGAAAATATGTAGTTAAGGAGACCAATCATGCACAGGAGATTTAGCCCATCTTGAATCATGAGCCCATATTGCCCAATTTGGTCCTTTGAATAACCCTCTGTATTAGGCAGGGAAGACACTGTCCTTTCCAATTCACTGAAGAGGAAACTGATCAGGGATTTTGTAGCTTTCCTAAGATCATAAGATTAGTAAGTGACAAAGTGGGTCTAGGACCCAGATCTTTTTATTCTAAACCTTTGTTTTTTCTTCTGGTGAACTCTGCAAGGGACCGTCATACATAAAATCCCAAAGCCATGTCTTGCTTACTTTATACAGTGGGCTTGAATGTGTGTGGGAAATTTTAGGAAATGTCAAAACATGTAGTGGAGTCCTTGGAGTGGAGCCAAAGCAGAGAGTAAGTACCTGAACCTCTTTCATGTCAACCCAACCGAACAGGAAACACCACATTTTTCCTGGTTTGGCTCTACTAACATTACTCAACACTCTGGAACCATTTTTAATAATGCTATAAAAGAACTGTAGTCGACAATTAAAAAGAAAGATGAGCACTGAAACTGAAACAATCCTAGCAAATATATACCCTCATAGGCCCCAAGGGGAATGTTTCCATCTTCCTTCACATCCCTTCCCAAAACCTGTCAGAGCATAGCAGGCACCAGGCGCGTTCTTACCTGAAAAAGAATCACAGCCCAGGACTGGGCCAGTGGCAGTCGGGGAGGCATTAGGGCCAAATTCCCCTTCACTCAGCAGCTGCTGTGCCATCCCAGCTGGCTTCCCTAGGCCTTCTTAGGGAGGTTTGCTGGCATAAAGCCAACATTCCTACCAACTGTGGTTTATCTTAGACATCCCTGTCTTCATCCATCTGTGTAAATATTTGCAATCCAAAATTTATTATCTACACTTGACATCACACTACCACCTCAGAGAAACAGAAATGCCATATTAAGCTCTGACAGAAGCAGTAGGTGCTGATTTGTGGAAGGGAATGATTGTTGTCCAAGAGCATTAACTCCAAAGTGACTCTGCCTCTACACACCCCATGTGTCCTCAAAACAATAAGATTCAACAACAAAAATTAGTAGGCATTTTAATGTAACAGTTACAAGTATGATTCTCAAGTAAACGTATTTGGACAGTTTGTAGAAGGTTTGGAGTACACATCGCATAATGCTAGGTTTTTCAGATTCAGGGCCACTGACATTTGGGGTTTGACAATAATGTTATTGTGGGAGCTGTCCTGTGCATTGCAGGATCCTTAGCGGCCTTCTTGGCCTCTACTCACTGTGAAGAGCACACCCCAATTTTGACAATCAAAAATATCTCTTAACATGGCCCAATGTCCCCAGGGGGTAAAATCATCCTGTTTGAGAAATACAGGTGTAATGAAAACACAGTGGATCAGGTTAAAATCTCTCCTCCATCACTTAATGACGATGCCTGATCAGACAAATTATAGGGCTTCTTTTCACCATAGATTTCTCTCCTATAAAATAAAGATATAATACCTACCTCGAGAATTTGTTGTGAGATTTAGTGATGTTTTATATGTCAAGCATCTAGCATGATGATTAACATAAGGAAATGATAAGATGTGTACATATGTATGTGTAATTTATAATGTGCAACTAATTTATAATAAATATATCTGGGATGGACAAATATCTATTATAAATCTGTGTTGCAATGAGGCGCTATGCCTATGATGATAGTTTTCAGATCTTTAAACATACAGTTAGCAGAAGCAATTCAGAAAGCAGATGAAACTTTGCAGGTGTCAAGTGTTTTCTCTTATTAAGTAATAATGCCATATTTTCCATCCATCCAATACATAGAGGTAGATGGGCAGACAGGACTCCAAAATGATTAATTTTAGTTATGCACATAGAATATTGAAATAAATTATTATTAGATTTGGAATAATGCTACTATGTGTTTGTTTCAACTGGCATGACCAAAACACATCAGGAATATTTGATGGTGGATTAACTATTAGCTCTTTGGAAACTGGAACCTCTTGTTTTCTTTTCAGTTTACCAAAGAAGCACCAAAGTCTATTCTAGGTGACATCCATGCTCTCTCTGAGGAGTGTCTCACATTCTTTTATGTGTAAGGATATTAAAAATGTAGGCAAACTGGCACAGTGGCATATGCCTGTAATCCCCCCAGCTGGGGAGGCTGAGGCAGGAGGATCACAAGCTCAAAGCCAGCCTCAGCAAAAAGTGAGTTGCTAAGCAACTCAGTGAGATCCTGTCTCTAAATAAACTACAAAATAGGGCTGGAGATGTGGCCTAGTGATCCAATGCCCCTGAGTTCAATCCCCGGTACCCCCTCCCCCCCAAAAAAATGCTTTCCAGATGACCATTAGTCTCTCAAACTGAGAATGCCTCTTTTCACTCCTCCATCCACCCATCCACACCCACACTTACTTTTCTTCTTCAAGACGTTTCTTTATCCAACTGTTATCCTGTAAGAAAGCCCTTCTTTTGTTCACCTCATGAAAACCTTGCTGCCTCAGTGTGGTTAGCCCAGTAGTGCTCTTCACATCTATCAGTGGAAACATGAAAGATTAGGTGACAGAGTGACTCTGAGTATTGGTTTGTTAACTCTGAACATCTCGAGAGGCACATATGGTTAGCCAGCATCACCTTCTAGGCTGGCAAGCCCAGTACTGTTTCAAAGCAGGACGCACCAGCAAGAAAGAACAGATCCCACACCCCATCATCAAAGATAACATATAAATCTACTCAGGTGCCAAGCGAAACTGCCAGTGCAGCTCAGAGGCCCCATGCAGTGCCTGGGAATGTAGAACCACCAGCCCAGGATAATCTAAGCCAGGGTTTAGTGGGTTGGGTTTCTACCCAACAAGAAATATGCCTTGGAAGTAACACAGGCCCAACTGTGTTTATTGCACCCAGTGAATAATAATCAATAAGTCCTGGTGCATTTGATGGCATATAATTTAATTCTTTGACCTCATAGGAGCCAGAAGAAAAGTCACCCTCAACAAAGGGCATTTTTATGTTTTTTTAAAAGAATCTTTAAATTACAATTATATGAAGAAAAATGTACTGTAGCACTCTTACTTGTTCTTTTTTTATATGTAGATATTTTTTACTTGTAGACGAACATAGTACCTTTATTTTATATATTTGTCTTTATGTGGTGCTAAGGATTGAACCCAGTGCCTCACATTTGCCAGGCAAGCACTCTACCACTGAGCCACAACCCCAGCCCCTTCTTGCTTGTTCCTAAGCCTAAATTAAGCAATGATTAGACTGCTACTTCCAAGCATTGAATATTTATATTAAAAACTATGATATGTGAGTTTTTTTCCTAGATTTTAAGGTTTTTTTGAGTAAAGGAAACATTGTCTATATTACCATTTCCTGTCGGAGACTTTTTTCTCGAGGGAAAATTAGACATGCTGCCTTCCAGTAAGAATCTAAAAGAAAAATGGGGATGTGAGAAAGCACAACGATGACATGATCTATAAGTGAATATTTCACTACTAAGGCGTTTTCTTCAATGACATTGACAAAGCTACACAATATGGTACGGTACGATCCATGCATTGCATTGAGTATCCTGTAAGGACACGAGAGTTCATCTGTTCCAATGTATTTATTTTACAGATGGAGAAAATGAGGCTTAGAGTGCTTAGTGTCCCCAGTATTGTATGACAAGCAATTGGTTGATCATCTTCACATGCTGAGAGCTGAATGGTCTTAGTAGAGTTAGAAGGATCTGCATTTAAATGATCCTATTTACTAACTGTGTCACCTTGGGAATGTTGTTAGCTCAGGTCCCTCATCTGTAAAAAGAAGTGAAATAAAACTGTTATGAGGATCAAGTGGAGACATATGTAAAGTGCCTCGTTATTGCCCAATACACAGTAGGTGCTCAATGATTCTTAACTGCATGCCTATCTCACCTTGGAAAGCAGAGAGTGAAGATTTGAGAGGGAAGGTTGAGAGTGGGAAAGGCATGGAATAGACTTGGACTTGGGCATATGGACATGCAAGGGGTGTGGAACAACCCCTGGCTGACTGGTTTTGAAGGTTGATTTGACTTTGACAGGAAGGAGAGTAAAGAGGCAGCTAAAAACAAACGTGGCTTAACCGTTGGTTAATTTTGCCTCAGTCTGCTTCTTGGAATTCTTGACCCACCCGTTTCTAGCTGCTAATGGACTCTGATAAATCCTTTACCTCTTAGCTGATAAAGACCGAGAACATTCTCAGAAGTTTGAACTAGAATTCTGAGGCAGCCAAAATGTCTGATGTGTACTGGATGATACATTTGCAGAGACCAAATTCAATCATGGGACAGGGTGCAGGGTATTTGGAGAAAAGGCATTTTACAATTATCCCTTCTTTATCTGTCTCTCCTAAGAGATCAGGTTTACAGTGGGCAGAGTCTAAGTCTTTCTCTTTTATTCCCAGTGTCTGGGACGATGTAGGTGCTGACTAAGTGCTTTTATTGGCTGAACAGCATCCCTCCAAAATTCACACGTCAAAGTCTAAAACCCCAGTATCTTAGAATGTGACTGTATTTGGAAATAGTGTCTTTAAAAAAGTAACTTAAAATGAGGCCCTTGGGGTGAACACTAATCCAATCTGACTAATGACCTTATAAGAATAATAATTTGGACACACAAAGAGACCTCAGAGGAAAGGTCAAGTGAGGGCACAGCAAGAACTGGCCATTTGCAAGTCAGGGAAAAAAGACTCAGGTGAAACCAAACCTACTGACACCTTGATCTTGGATTTCTAGGCTCCAGAACTGTGAGATAATAAATTTCTGTTGTTAGAATCATCCAGTCAATGTGTAGAATTTTGTTATGGCAGCCCTAGCAAACTGGTACAGTCCTTATGGAATGCGATTTAAACATTTCTGAAATAAAAAAAGTCTCTTGAAGAGCTTTGCACTACACCATCCTTTTCCTGTGCCCTTTGCTTCTTCAGTTGCCCTATTGCACAAAGCAATTACTAATAGCATGAATATCTGTTAGTGGAGCCCCTGCTTGGAATAGGTTACATCACAGGCATTGTCTCTTGTTTTCACATAAACTCTGATGAAGTGACCATTATGACCTCCAACTCCTAGACAAAACATCTGAAGGTAAGGGACAGTATGCAACATGTTCAAGGTGCTCAGAGGCAGATAAGCTTCTAAACAAAAACCAACCCTTCTCTCAGAGAACAGCAATAAATCTCATCCTGAGTCACTGCAAGACTAAAGGGGTACCCTGGTATTAGACAGAGGGATGATAAATATCGGGGGCTTGCCCAACCTTTGATATCTCATGATTTGGAAGTCCTGTGAACTCTGACCCTGATGCTTGGCACCAGGAGACGCAGAGTAGTCACAAGGAATCCTTGCAGCAGAAAATCCCTCACAGAACAACTTTCTTTGTATTTTGTATTTTCCCTTGGTTATAAACATATCCACACAAAAACTTGTACACAAATAGTCATGGCAACATTATTGATATAGCCCCAAAGTGGAAACAATCCAAATGCCCATTAAGTGATGAATGAATAAAAAATTTGGTATAGCCACACAATGGAATATTACTCAGCAATAAAAAGGAATGAAGTACTGACTCATGACACAACATGGATGATGTTTGAAACCTTAGGCTAAATGAAAGACACCAGACATAGAAAATGGCATGTCATGTGACTCTGTTTATACGAAATGTACAGAATACTCATATTCACAGAAAAGAGAGTAGGTTAGTATTTGTCAGGGGTTGGTGGAAGGGGAGAATGGAGAATGACTGTTAATGCTGGGTTTCTTTGGGGGGTAAAAAAGTAAAGCAAGCAGGTCAGGGGGAAGGAGAGGAGGGAAAGGGGAGGTACTTGGGAATAAGATTGATCAAATTATATTTTATACATGTATGAATATGGTATAATGAATCCCACTATTATGTTTAATTATAATGCACCATTAAAAACTAATGAAAATTTTTTTCTGGAATTAGTAATGTGGGTTCCACAATCTTGTGAATATATTTTTTAAAACACTGAATTCTACACTCTGAAGGTTGAATTGTGTAATATATGTATTATATCTCAACTGAAAAAGCAAGAACAGAAACAAAAACTGGCAGCAGGCATGGATCATGTCACAAAACTGTGTAACTATTGGGAGTTGTATATTTTGCATTATTTTAGTTGTGTATGCTACCTACAAATGTGTATTATATATGGATTTACATGTCATAGCACATGTTTAGTAAATAAAATATTTAGCATATATATTTGGTAAAAGCATATTATGTATAAATATTTTATTTATAAAAATAAATATACAACATAAAAATCTGCCCCTAGAGCTATAAACTTAAAACTCAGTTTATGGAAAACATAATTATACTCATTGAAACATACAAACTCCCATTAAATACTCCATGTTCTTCTATTCATGCTGTTTGTGCTAACTTTCCTGAACAAATGTCCTTTGCCTTACCTTCTTATAGAGGGTCAAAGATAGCCACCGGATCTTACACAGACTTCACATATCTCGATACCAACACCCTCTTCTTCCCATTCCATCTATCTTTAGCTTCCCTTTATGCCCCAGAACTTTCCATCTCCCTCAAACCCTCCATATTTATATGACCTTAATTTTCTTGAAATCATTCTGACTACCAGCCAGTCTGAGGTAAAATATGCCTGGACAGGGAGTGATGTGTCCTTTGGGGGTAACATGTTAAGGTGTTAGTGGTGGCTTTGGCAGCAAGGGATGATGACCTTGAGCCAGAGAGCTCCCAGCCTGGCCACTCATCAGCTACTGGAATCCATTCTTCATTTCTGCCTCTACAAAGTGGGGGTTATGTCAATCTTAAAAGATTTTTATGGAAGCTAAATTAGATAATGCTTTGTAAATAATAAATCACTAGAAAAACATCGAAACCATTATGATTATCTTCACTTTCCTCCTTCCCTAGCAGAGCTTGGAGGGGCAGCAGAAGACTGGGTTATGGGGAGAACTGAGGTGGGATATGGGGAGGGGACCAAGAAAAATCCAGAGAACAATATCCTTATGGGTTTTTGGCCAAAGGGATACACACCATAGAAGAGACACCAAGGTAAAAACTGGAGGCCCAAAGAAAGTAAGTTGGTATACTGGACATTACTCCTAGAGAGTATCCCAAAGGTTCTGGTGTGGAGCTGGTGAGGATTATTGTTGGATACCTGAGGCTAGTCACTTACAGAGAGAACTAGGATAAGGGAATAAGCTTGTTCAGATGTTTCTCTCTCTCTCTCTCTCTCTCTCTCTCTCTCTCTCGCTCCTTCCGTTCTTTTTTTTTTTTTTCTCATTTAACCAGACCATCTTGAGAATACCTAGCGACTAAAGGCATGAGAATATCAGACCCTCCAGCAGGATGTTGGGTCTGATTGAAGCCAGCCCTGAATATAATATGAACAGGCAATACCTGCTGTTCTCCATGCAGCTCTCTGTCAGAAGTGCTGACAATCTGGGAGTCCATCCAAGTCTCACCCATCCAAGCATGATACCCTAACCTTGGCTGCAAACATCTAGATGGGCAAGGGATGGGGCCATGGATGGAGAGCAGAAACACTGAATTATTGTAAAAAGTCTGCTTGAAAATCCTTCTGTTCTCAATATACAAGCACATTTATTAGAAGAATGAAAATTACTAAATCAATCATAAATTTTGGTCAACTAGTAAATTACTTATATAATTAGTCTTTTATGTGGGATTTCATAATTTATTTTCAAAAGGAATTTTTCCACTCCAAAGGTTAATAATAATCATCACTCTGGACTTTAGAGTAGTAGTTTTTATATTTTGAACATCTCCAGAACACTATGCTTCCTTCTTTTAAATTACAAATGTTACTTTTTTAAAAAATTTGTCTTGAACTTTTGGGGGTTATCCAAGGAGTTAGTTCAAATAGTATGGGGAAAAGGAAAGGCCCAGTCACAGGTGAAATGGAAGTTTTGAAGTGCTATGCCTGGCGTACTTTGGGTGCCTCTCTGATATTCAGTCTCCCCTTCTTCCTTATTTGCAAGTAAGAAACAGCATTTCTCAGCCTCACTTGAAGGTATAAACAGTGTTATAGCTCTGGCTTGTAAGGCTGAAGAAAAAGACCTTGAAGATCTTGGTCCTTTGTGCATCACGCCTCTTCTCTAAATTATGATGCAGTGCAGAAGGTGGAAGCAGCCATCTTGAACCTTATGGACCATGGACAACCATACACACACAAGAAGGGCAGAACAGGGAGTCAGAAGGAGCCCAGTTCCTTGACAATCTCATAAAACTTCCACAATTGCCCTACATTATCCATCTTTGGACTTCTTCCAAGAGAAAGATAAAGCAATCAAAGGATTGCTTTTCCATTTTTCATCACTCAAACCTAAAACATTTCCTACAAGATACTAAGCCATGGTGGACCAGATAGAAGATGCAAATGCTGATGGGGCCTTCAAAAGATATTTGTGTTTCTTGTATTAGTAAAAAATTATATATTACTAAATGCCTACAAGTCAATGTTCCTAATAAGAAGGATCACTTACTGAGTCCCTACAATGTACCATTCACTGTGCCACATGCTTCATACACATGATCTTATTTAATTCTTCCAAATGAGTACTATTATCTCTAATTATAGGAGCCCCAAACTTAAACAACCTGCACAGATCACACAGTAAGTGGCAGAACCAGGAACTATAATTAAGTCTGTATGACTATAATGCCAGGGCTCTGTTCAGTAAGTGATCTTATATGTAACTTAAAGGGTCATGTGGTATTGCTAATACCAGGCATAAAGAAATGTTCCAATGAACTAAAAGATGGGACATAATGGAGGAGTCTCCTGGAGGAGCAGCAGAAAAGAATGGCTAGTCCTACTTCCCCTGAAGGCTCAGCCTGGATCCTGAGCCCACAACTCTGAAGCTGGGGTGGCCTGACACTGTTTGTGACCATACTCCTTCCTTGAGGGGTCTATCTCTCACTGGAGAGTTTGATAATGTTTCCTGTCCATTCCCAGACCTGTGCCATTCCTTGACATAAGCTAAATGAAAAGGAAAATGCATTGTAATGCTATTTATCCACTATGTTAAAAATTTACCTTCTTTTCATCTCATCTCTTATGGAATTTCTTGATTTCCTTCAGTGTTTTTCCTTCTCTTCCCTTTTTTCTCTTTCCTTTTATTTTCTTTGCAGTGATGGAGATCAAAGTTGGCCTCACACTGCTTGGGAAATGCTCTGCCACTGAGTTACGCCTCCACCACGAGTTCAATATTTTCTATTTTTAATCAAGACCTTTCCCCAGGAGTCTTTAGGTACCTTAGGTAACACACTCCTCCCAAGACCAGTCCCAGCCCACCTCTCCTGTTCCAGCACCAAGAATTCCCTGGGTACCTCTCAGCTCAGCTATAAATTCCCTCTTCATCATTTGGGTCCTCTCGAAAGAAAGATTTCTTTTTTTTAGCTTTCATTCTTCTCTTCATACCCAAGGACAAAAATGCCACTTGACTTACATAAAATACCTTTACTTCTTCCCACTAACTTTCTCTTTAAAAAGATTGTTGAGGCAAAGAAACTGGAATGGGTGGGGAGGGGCCCATTGAAGAGAGAACACAGGAAATGCAAATAGGAATAGAAAAAAACTGGAGAAGGAGTAGACAAACAGAGGCTAGGGGAAGGTGAGAAAAAAATAAGAAAAAATTCCCCTAAACTCTGATATTTTGGGTCTTGGGGTAATTTCAGCTGTATTGAGTGTGTGTGTATGTGTGTGTGTGTGTGTGTGTGTGTGTGTGTGTGTGTATACATATATTTTATATATGTGTATATATATATATATATATATATATTTCATTAAAGCTTCATTTAACACTTTCAGGTTATTGCTATTATTATCCTTGTTGCAAACCTAAGTACTAAAACTTTAAAGACAAATTGTTACACCAAAGCTAGAGTCATTTTATAGGAAACTAAGACAGGAGTTAGACAAGCAGGCAGTGGGAAAAACTAGTTTTTTGGTTTTTAAAAAAAAAAAATTTTAGAGAGAAATCTCAGGCTGAGTAGTTTGCCTGAGGCTACATAACTACTGAATTGCACAGTTGAGATTCAAAATCAAATCAGACCCACACCAAAGTACCTGTCTCAGAAGCCTGGGAAACAAAAGGGCACCAACAGGTGGAAAGTCACTGAGCTAAAATAAATGGTGAAAAGAACAGCCCCTATGCAGGAGAGCACTGTGATGAGGCTCAGCCCAGAGCATCAGTTGGAGCAGATTTTCTTTGATCATTTTATCAAAGCATCATGAGATCAGCAGAGAATGACCTTTGGATCTTTCACTTCTCCAAAATCTTCCCATCAATTTATCGAGTTTCTGAGATACTTAGTGGCAATTGTTATCCTTATAGAAAGAAATATAAGTCATTGCCTAGGGAAAATGTCCATAGTGATGCAAAGCAGAATGAGGAAAGAAATAGAGCAAACATGTCCAGAAAATTGTGCAGAGGCAAATGGCTCTAGTGGAATTCATCTTCATGTATGAAAAGGTCCTGAGTTCTTATTTCCCAGAAATCACTGAAACAAGGAAAATTCCTTGGAACTGGAAAAGGACATATGCTATAAAAACCATTTTTTTTTTCCTAGAAGAGAGATCAAACAAATTATCCAACAACTAATTGTCACCTAAATGACACAAAATATTATAGGAGTAAGGAGAAAACAAACTGGGTTTCGTGAAGTATAACAGTTAACAAGTCCCCCTAAGTTAAATGTTAAATGGTCTTCCAGACCCAAACAACTATGTTTAGACTGAATACACAGCAACAGAAGGAAATCCAAAAATCTCCCAGGCAGGCAAAATTTATTTATCCTGTCGCCTTGGTTAGAAATGGATTATTTTTTTTTCATCAGGTAGTCTCACAGCCTAAATTTGTGAATCTTGCTTGATTCTTAGTGAAACAAAGTCCAGAATTTAACACAAATGAGATCTTTTTCTACCCCGATTCTGTATGCTTTAAATTTTTCGAGTCTTTATAACCCCTGTCCACCATAAATTTTTCTCTCTGTTGATTCCTGGTTTTAATATGTGGCCCTTAACTGTTTTGTTCTACAGAATAACCCCAATGTTCTGCAAGAATAGAATTCTGCTCTCTGGGACAATTATCAATTTAATTCTACAAAAGACACTGGTTTATTATTCTTGGATAAAAATGCAATCCAGTAGAAATTGTCTGTCATCTGAGTTCCATCATGGATATTCCCAGTTCCAGAAGATTTGAAGTCAAGTCTATATGGATTCCAGCCCCTGTGCTTTTGGTACACAGATGCCTTCTAAACTCATACACAATTAGCTCCCTGATGACAAAGGGGACAGGGCAGGGTCATAGGGATAGTTCTCTCCAGAACCTTTTGACAAAAATTAGCTCTCCATGCAGAGATGTACCTTGCTTACTGTACTTTTTGTGCACTTTCTAGATGACTGCAACAGACTCCTGTGATATTAAATTAGATTTTTAATATTAGATTCAAAAGTACTATCTGTAGTTCACTGTCTTCCCCCAGGAGGTTCCACATAAAGAAGACTTACTAACATTTTAGACTTAGGGAAATTTGGATCTAGAGACAAAGAATAAATTATTTAGATTCTTAGAGGTCTCAAGTGTACAATTACAATGAACATTTAGGATTATTGGTTTTCGTGTCTAGAAGTAAGACAGGTGGTATTTAACAGGTAGCTATAAAATTCGCTCTTCCAATTAATGATCATGATGAAAGGATGATTCATGTCCTTAAAAAGTTTAGCAACTTAAATAAAATGCAAGTCTAATAAATGAAGCTGTCGTTTGCCAGAACCTGCATCTGAGGAAGAGCATTTTCCAAATCCTAAAATCACATGGATCTGTGCAGCGGTAAACTAGGAACACTGAATAGCTGTACAGAGGCACAGCAATGAACTCATGAAACCTTTATTTCAAACTTCTCAGGAAGAAAAAATGGAGGAGAAAGATCAATAAATGGCCTAGAAGCCTGATAATGGCAGAAGAGAAGCTATAGGGGATCAATAGAGATTTCTCCTTGACTGCCGGATCAAGGATTCTATCACCTCACACGTAAGAATGCTCAGAGGTAATGCCTCAGTCCTACCAGACGCTAGCAGTGAAGTAGTGTTTTCTCAGGTTGACTGCTTGGTGAATTATAGCAGTTCGTTCCACAGTATGAGTTCAGTCATTTAAAGCATACCCTTCCGTTTTGTTTACTAAGTCCCCAGGAATATGAATCCCTCAGGTATTTCAGTCAGCATCCTGAGAGTCAGAGAAGGAAGCCAGGTAAACAGAACCTACACAATGGTAGGTAAGGAGGGGATGTTCCCAAGCTGCATATCCCACACCTACACACAACTTCCAGACTGCCTTCCGACCCAGGGGCCATTGGACACACTAAATAAAAAGATTCTCCACAAGCCGAGTGAGAAATGTATCCTACAGCTATATCACACGCACTGTAATAACATTTTCACAAAGTGCTGGGTAAGGAAATTCTCTTTTCCAAGTCATTTGTAGTCCTTTTATGAAGATGGAGTGTAGCTCATTTATTGCTACTACATATTTTATGTGCTTTCTAGTATCTTTTATTTGAAAACTCATTGAGAAAATCCAGTTAAGACAAGACAGATGATCTGGCTTCACATTCTGATTCTGATGCTCTGAGCCTGGCAAGTTTATGCTTTGCTTCCCTCATCTAGAAAATTCAGGAGTTAGACTGGATGAATCTCTGCCCAGTTCCAGCTAAAAAATTATGTCAATTAGATCTAAGATTTACATGCAGCTAAAGTTCAATAGGAATACTGATCTGAGCCCTGTGTGGTAGCCCACACCTATAATCCCAGTGCTTAAGAGGCTGAGGCAGGAGAATTGCAAGTTCAAAGCCAGCCTCAGAATTTTAGAGAGGCCCTATGCAACTTAGCTAGACCCTGTCTCAACACATAAAAAGGGATGGGAATATGGCTCAGTGGTAAAGCACCCCTGGGATAAAACCCCAATACCTCCCCACAAAAAATTCTGATCTGTTCCTCTGTATTCCCTATATACCCTGCTACTTAGATTCATCTGAAAGTTTTGGGAAATTTTTAAGTACTCTCATGCCTTGGTTTCCTCAAATTGATTTTTTCAATATTTTAAACACTGGAGTACAACAAATATCAGAAAGGCCATTTCTGTTTTATAAACTGTGGAAGCAAAAGCCAGTTTTAATGTGATCATATTTCATGAAAAATAAAATCTAATTACTGTAACTGTTGGCAAGTCAAGTAATAAAATTCTTTAGTAAACCTTTGGAATTCAGCACTGATATATCTAAACCCCTTGAGACTTCAGGTGTTTTGGGCAGCAATAGGAAGCCAAGAAAACTCTAGGATTGGAGCCAGGTATGGTGTGGGGAATGCCTCACTGAAGGGCATGGAGCTGCTAGTTGCAAAGTGTTTGATTTCCACAGCTCTGAATCATAAATTGAAATAGTGAGGAAAAAAAAAAGCACGAGTCAAACAAGTCAGCTTAGCTATTAATTATAAAAGAAAACCTGGCTAAAATAACTTTTCTATTCTTATCAAAAGTCTTTCCAAACTGGTTTTACAGGACTAGAATATGAATAGAGTTTGAAAAATTGCTCCTGAATACCCTAACCAGCTTTAGGTTAGAATTTAGAATATAACATAGAGAAGTTGGCCAAATACACACAAATCCTGTGGAGAATCACACCTCCACTTACCCCACCCTGTCTTCAGCCCTTGGGAAGATAGGATGGAGGGACTGGGATTTTGGCATCTCTCACAGCTCAGCCACGTGCAGTGTTTTTAGCAGTAAAGAGAAAAACAAATATGTCTTCTTAGCTAGAAAACAATATGAAAACTAATGAAATAGTTTGCTCTTTCATGAAAAGCATCTTTTATGAAAACAGAAAGATCTGTTTTAAAAATGCTTTTACAGTCACTTGAGAAAATAGACCAGAGAGCGCTGGTCCCTTGATTTAAGAATTCAAGATGCTGAGTGTGAGAGGATTCACCAGCTGACAGATCCCACATGGGGAAACTCAAAAAGCTCTCATTTCTGTGATGCCCATAATGTTTATAATTGCCAAGTTCAAAGCAATGTGGTCTGGAAACACAACCAGGAAGAGCAGAGTTATTGACAAGCACACTACCCATTAGAAGCTGTCAAAATTTAACTGATAAAAAAATACAAAGATAATACAGACAATCCTAATTTTAATCATTTGGAAAGAAAACAGAGAAAGTTATGTGCATAAAGTAAAGCAGGTGTATTAATGTTTACAAATATAATTAAACTTACCTCTTGAGCAGAAAACCGGGACTCTGCCTAACCAGCCTGCAGAGATTCCCCAGGCAGATCTGGCTAAAATGAATGGGAGCCTGGAGTTTCTCAGCACAGTTCCTACCTCTACCTGACTGTATTAATGAACAGTCTGAAACTTCTCTCCCGGCGCTGAGTCACTCAGGGAGGAGGTGGGTGGTATGAAAGAGGGTGTCGCCTTGTACAAATACCAATTCAATTAAAACAGTCTCGCTCCTGGACTACTGCCTCTGTGTGGTGATTTCTTCATACAATTTGTGGCCATGCTATGCTCAAAATCCTCCTGTTAATCACCTTTTAAACTGATGTCAAAAATACACACAACCATTTCACTCATAAGGTGGCACACCGTGCAATGAATTCTCTTTTAAAAGACAAAATAAAAATTCCAGGTACAAGGAATCCCTATCTCCCCCTAGTGCCTGGAAGGTGTGGGACAGACCTACACACAGGAAGTAGACTGCTTGCTTAGGAAAGGAAAGCCCTCTGGAACCCAGGAACTCTGGGATCAGAAGACATGGAATGAAAAAAGACGACGATATGGAATGAAGCAGTTGCACAAATTCTATCCATGAAACATCCTGTAGAACCATCAGAGGAAAAATACATACTGAAATGTAAGAAATCTGATCCTTATTTTACCATACATTAAAAGAAAATGTTGAAAAGATGGTTGAAACTTCTTTCACAACTTGGGACAGCATGAGGGAGGAATAACACAGAAAAGCCATCCTGGGTGGGGGTTTCTTTAATAGGCTCTGAAATGTACCTTTCACAATAGCTGAGGAGGCCCTAAAGAAGCTTAGCACATCTGGAACATTGCCAAGAGATACCCGGTCATTAGAATTTCCTGGGTCATCTTTATTCATCAGCCACACCAACAATTAACCAAATCCTCTCTGTAAGATTGCTCCCAAAAACTTCAGCCCAGGTGAGCTGTGCCTGCAGCACTGACCGTAATAAGATGTAGAAATACCCACATGGGAGGGCTAGACAACCCACAGTATGGACACAAACTGGGAGGTCGCTTCATGTTCCCTTATTCTGGGCTGAGGAATCTCAAAATCTAAAAGAAAGTGTCTTTTCAAGGAAAACATACATCCATGGCTGTCTGACCCTTTGATGGAATTTCATATACAGGCAATTTTTTAAAATAGGTTTTTTAAGTTCCTATGATGCCCATAAATGGTAATTGGGTTTGGGTTGGATATTAATTTTAGATATTAGTTGAAAAATAAAGATGTCACTTAGCTCAACTTAAAAAAATAAACTAGAATTTTTATTTAGCATTAGAACTTAGTTTAAATTGTAGGGCTAAACAGTTTAAGAGCTATCTTGTAGAGACAAGTCATAACTTACATTATACAATGTTTAAATACATGTTTTTGTCCTTCATAAAATATAGAACCAGAAAAATCGGGTTTTTCTTTTACCTAATAATGAAGTAAAATACAGTTGTCCAAGGTACACTTAAGACCTTTGAGCTTCCAAGGAATTATTTCTGCATGTAATTAAGGGTTCCTCTTACTAATTTTATATACCAGGACATCTATGCCACCAAGCCAAACCAGTGTCTTTTCAGTTAGAACATTTTCTAATTCAGAAAAGGGCTTCTTCTAAAACTTGAGCAAAATGCAGACATCTTCATGTTGAACAGATATTTAGCTAAGGACTGCTGCCTAAAACCAAGAATCTCAAAGTGTGAAGAGGTCAAATCAGGAATGTGTTTGGGTGTGGAGATGGCCAAACAGGCTTGGCTTTGGTTTCACTCTGGGAAGGCTTGAGCATGCTTAGAATAACTCAGCTTCACCACGCCTCTTTCAGTGTGTCTCTCAGAGCTCTGGAGGGTCCTCAGAACACCAGCTCAGGTCAGGATGGCAAATGGTGCTATCTGAGGTACCAGTGCCAATTGGTTTATACCTAGGGGGATATAATGAAGTTTGCAAGGCATGTTTGGATTCCGCGGTGTGCCATGGCTAATTAGTACTGTCCACAACAAGTCCACTACCGGTCTTAGCTAAGGGAGTGTTTGCTGACTCTGTCTTAAAAAAATTAGACATTATTATGCTGCATTGCTTGGTCTATTTGTTGCATACACTGAAACAACCAGCCAAAATGAGCACTTATTACTACATAGTAATGTCAGGAGCAAGCATTGATGCAAATAATATGCAAATAATAAAGAAAAAGTCAGAATCTCAAAACTATCTAGTTTATTATTCCTGGACTTTGGGGGATTGAAAAAGAGAGGGCTCCCCCATTTTCCTTTCAGAAGGAGGAAATAAATGTTATGTGCTCATTAAAACAAAGGAGACATCATTAGGTTGGTAATTACAGAGCCAATTTCTCTTTGTCTGGGAGTAGAGAGGTGCCAGAATTAATCTATCACTGCTATGCTACGAGAGCTGGCATTGCCTAATCGATTTTGATGGCACCAGAGTGACACAGACTAACGGAAATCTCAGCCACTTATCCATGGGAACCTGGGTTGAGTGGCCTGCACAGACTCACTACTCATGGTGAACAAGTCGCTTAAGCTTTATGTCCATGTCCTTTTTGGTGCATGTGATTAAGGATAACCAACCACCAATTGAACAGATCACAATGATAATGTCAGTCTTTTTAAACCAAGACTGCAAACCTATGCTCTCCAACATCAGGAGGAATCAGGAGAAGGCAATCCTGAGTTCCTGATGCTTTCTGATTCTTCTTCAAGCTCCAAACAATTAACAGATTTCTGTGTCCTAGTGAATACAGATCTGGTTTCAATAATCTGAGGTATGACTGGTCCAGTTAGTGAGAGAAGGAAGAGCAGAGATACAAGTGAGTAATGGAGATCAGCAGTCATACTCTCTCAAGTGGAGAATCCCTGCTTGAAAATTTTGCTACTTTCCTTCCTCCATTCCTGTGTCCACCAAAATCAGCAATTCAGCAGACTCAGCAATCCTATTCCTTAGCATGTTGTGGATATGTGTCCACACTTTCCTATTCTCATGGGATTCTGTAGACGGTCACCAGCTATACTGCAAAATAGTGAAATATTCCTAACTTCAGGCTAAAATAAACTATTCCATGAGGACTGGAAGAAAAACAAAATGCTTTTTCTTCAACTGAAAGACTTAGAATGGAAAATCATTTTCATAATTAAAATTTTATTTTTAAACTCAGATTATTATTTCACAATTTCGTGATCTTCACTTCTGAATTTCCCCAATTTACAATAAATTCTTCCATTCACACCAGTCTCTTCATGGTCAAATATTTAATGTTGATGTATAATAAGCCCCTCAAGATCACAGACTTTCATCTTTAACACTGGACCATTCTTGATCCATAGTAGCACTTAGTGTTTGTTGGTTGAATGTCAGAATAGTAATCATAAACAATAAATGAGATACACAAAGGGTAGTCAGTGTTCAGCAAAAGTCTTTTTTATAAAATCTGATTTCCTTATTAAATTTTCTATCCCTGACTAGAGCACTGTAACATTAGCTCTTCAACTTACCTGTAATGCTCACAGCTCTTTAGAACAAGAGATTTCTCTGCATTTTATAGAGATTGCTCAAATAACAATTATCATAGCCGAATTTATTGCCCAAGGTTGAAACCTTCATTGTCATTGCCTCCTCCCTCAAACTCCCTCTGCTCTAAACCGCATACAATTAGTTGGTAACTGAACCATCATTGTCAATTCCTCCTCCTGACTCAGTCCAACCTTCCCTTCCACTTGGCTCTCAATACCTGCCTGATTCAGGCCTCCTACATTAAAAGGAGCTTTTTTTATCATCATGTTGAGGGAACAATCACTTTAGTCACCTGCTAACTGATGTCCCCTAGTTCAAACGCATCAACTACTGAGTCCATTAGGCTCCTTTGTGTTGTAGGATTGAGACATAATTCTGGAAACCTCAGTTGATGGAACATGATAACAACAGTTAAGAGGAAGACCCGCAAAACCTCAAATGATACTTAGAAACCTACAGTTTATTACAGGAAGAGATACAATGTGCAATCTCAATAAAGCTAGGTGGTTGTAACTAACAGCCATCTCACAATAAGGGGTCTGAGAAGCCACCTGTAGGCACCAATTGTCCTCTCTCCATCAAATTCTTCTCAGGATCCACTTTCTCTCAGGTCAAAAATGTCTCTCACATTCACCGAGTGTGAATAGAACACACAAATGGAGTCTCAGCTAGCATTTCTTGTACTGTGCTGGGCCCAGTACAAGAAACTGCTGCTATGCAACCAGGCCTTCTGGGGTCTTACTAGATACAAATAAACAGGCTCACTGTTATCAATAAACAATGCTGACCTGTTTGTACAAACCACCCTGAAACTCTTAGGGCACATGGTTATGAGGCAAATCTATGAACCAGTATGTTTCAGATCAGCGCTGTGCAGGTTCACTGTTTATTTTAGTAGAACCATTCAGGCTAATTCCAGATCTGTTGGCCTTAACCTTCTCAGCATGGGGAATGCAGTGTAAACATTCGTGAGACTATGAGAAAGTCATCAGGCTTTATTGGATGTAAATTAATATCTCCTGCTGGTTTCTTTGCAAAAATAATACTCGTTGTCCAGCACAACTCTGGGGACCCAAGAGCAACCCAGTGAGTCTCCCATACTTATGACTCAATTCCATAACTGGGATCCTTTACCAGCTGCTTCCTTATGCCATAATATAAATTTGTCATGGTCTCTGTGTGCATGGTTTCCCTGAGCTCTGGAATTGGGAGAAGTAGGCTCATTCAATTACAAGATTCCCCCCAGTAAAGAAACACCATTCCCTAAGATGCAAATCATGCCACTCCTCAACATCAAACCTGTTATAAGTTCCCCATGCCCCATAAAAATTCCAACACTTTTAATTCATATGTAACTGTGTTTTCTGATGAAGCAGCTGCTGACCACATGTTGTTCTTTAAATTGTAATTTATTAAAATTAAATAAATTTAAAATTCAGTTCTTCACTTGTACTAATCACATTCCAAACACCATATTGAATAGGGAAGACAGGAAATGCAGAAATATGGTCTTAATGCATTTTTAAAGTCACTTCCTACTATTCCAGGCTCATCTCCCACCACTTTCCCCCAGGTACCTTAAGCTATAGCTGCCTTGAGGTCCTGGTTGTGCCCAAATATGTTATAATACTTCAGGCCTTTTATGTCTGTCCTTATGCCATGCCTATTACCTGAAGTACCCGTTGATTATTGTGTACCTGATGATCCTTATTCACCCTTGATTGCCAGCAAACACATAATCCGCTCCACAGAGATTCTCCTACTATTCCCCAAACATAGGTAGTTGCTCCTTACTCTCTGCTACAAGGGAACTCAGTATATTCTTCCACTATGGTGGTTAACTGCATTATATAATAAACTAGTTGTCCTCAGCATACCACTGCCTAAGACCTTAATAGTAGAGGCAGTTATAGCACTTGCTTAAGAGCAGACTCAGGTCCCAGATGGTCTCCGCCAATGACTAGTGAGTAAACTTGTGCTAGTTGTTCAGCATCTCTTGTCTCCATTTCCTCAAATGTAGAAATAGGGATAATATGGTACTACCTTCCTTGTAGGGTCAATTATGTTAATACAGAGAAAGCACTTAGACAAGGGTCTGCAACTTTGTAAAGAGCTGCCTGAAAGCCTTTAGCAAACTATTAATGCATCTTATTTATTCATACATAAAGTGTAGCTGAGAACAAGAACTTAAAGCACAATTATTAATCCCATTCTTCACATACATTTACTGTGCTCAACTGTCTCTTACAACATTGTTCATGCACATTAGTTGTCTATGACTAAATGCAGATCTTAAAAGATGTATGAAGAGCTTCTCGAGAATCAACCCCTGGGACTTACAGATAGTTTTATAAAAGGCTAATCATGATCTTTCCACTGAGCAGGGATTGTAAACCATGAAATGAAAGGTGCTGGTGTGGAGTGGGGTGTTCATTCTAGTATTGCATCATTCATTTCTCTTAGAGGACAACTTGCTCTTATTCACATGCCCTTCCATTTGATTGACTTGTTATTTCTGTCTGCTTAGAACCAGTGTTTCTTCTCTTTCTTCAGTGCTCCTACACCCACAATATCAATTTGACTTTTTCATTGAAATCTAATTTATCTCTCTTCTCATGATTTGCTGTTGCATTAGTTTTCTATTATTTCTGCAACAAACTACCACGAATTCAGTACTTTGTAGAAACACACTTTATTATCTTACAGCCCTAGAGGTCAAAAGTCTAAAATCAGCTTCAATAGGTTAGAGTCAAGGTATCAGCAGGATTAGATTCCTCTGGAGACACTGAGAGAAGATGATGCCTCCTTCTCTTTTCCACCTTCTAGAGGCCACATGCAACACTTGGTCCATGGTTCCTTCCTGCATCATTCCAACCTCTACTGACTCTGATCCTGCTGACTCCCTCTTATGAGGACACTTGTGATTAAATTGGGCTCAACAGGAAAATTCAGGACAATTTCCTCATCTCAATATTCTTAATCACATCTGTATGGTCCCTTTGGCAAGCAAGATAACATTCACAGGTTGTGGGGATCAGGATCGTGGGCATCTTTTGTAGGGTGGGTGGAGGAGGTGCATTAGCTAGTCTATCACACCTATTATATTTTCACAATATTTCCCAGTTCTCTACCACTTTATCTCTTTTTACAGTTTAAAAAGCTAAACATTCCATTAAGTAAATTGAAGTTCAAATGCATGCAACAAGTTGATTTACGAAATGAATACAAAAAATTCTGTAGTCTTACCACCTTTGTTAAAAATAGGCAACATATTTAGGACTACATCTAAAATTTTATACTTAAAACCATGTAAGGAGCTAGAAGTGAAGTTCAGTGGTGTAGCATTTACCTATCATGTACAAAGCCCTGGGTTCACTGACCGGTATGGCAAAAGTAAAATAAAAATAAACAAATTCTAGAAATACATGCAGTTTTTATAGTCATTCTTTACTTTCCCTCATGAATGGTATAAACAGTATTAATTCAATAGGAATGTTTTCAAATGAACAGTGGATTGAGTTTTTGTTGCAATGATCATGTGAAATCTGTTTGCTGCAGAATCTTGGAGAAACATACATTACACATATATGTACACCTCCATGTATATATGTTTATGTATGTATATATATAATACTTGTATTTACACATATATAATAAATATTTATACATGTATAATTACACATCATATATTTGTTACCTCTCTATATATATACATGTATATATATATGTACATATATATATATATATCAGATTTGCATACACTCAGAGTTCTACCTGTGTCTATCTCCCCACCAGAATATAAGCAACCTAAAGGCAAAGATCCAAGTTAATTTATCCTTGAACATTCAGTGATCCTGACCAAGCCAGTTCTCAAGGACTGAATGCCTTTGTGTCACTATGTGACACATGGAGAAATGGAACATCTGCAGCCTCCCAGTTCACATCCTCCTCCTCTTCTCCTCCTCCTCACAATTAATTTCAAATTGCCACCAAAGGCCTTTACTTTGTACAATCAAAAGATAAATCCTCCAGAAGAAAGAAGAATATTCTGGAAAAGTTTTTATTTCCAAATATTATTGTAAACAAATAGATAATCCTTTACTGTAACAAAATTGGGGATGATTTTCATAGTGTCTGTGAAAAAAGTATGATTTTTAAATATTTTGGGATTGGAGCACCTTATTGTTTTAATTGTACAGCAACCTCCCCATTCATCTCTTAACCATGCCTTTTTAACTGAAGGTTATTTAAAATAGTTGACTTCGATAATATGTGTGTGTGTTTGAGAGAGACAGAGAAAGGGAGAAAAATTCTTTTTATTTTATATTTTTGTTTCTTAGTCATAAACGACAGTAGAGAATAATTTGACTGATTGATACAAACATGGAGTACATCTTATTCTAATTAGGATAACAGTCTTGTAGTTGTACATGATGTAGAAATTCACTGAGTTGTATTCATATATGTACATAGGAAAGTTATGTCAGAATCTTCCACTGTCTTTCCTATTCCTGTCCCGCTCCACTCCCTTCATTCCCCTTTGTCTAATCTACTGAACTTCTATTCTTCCCCTCCCCGACTTTGTTGTGTGGTAGCATCCACTTATCAGACAGAACATTTGACCTTTGGTTTTTTGGGGATTTGTTTATTTCGCTTAGTATAATAGCCTCCAGATCCATCTACTTCCTGGCAAATGTCATAAAGTCATTCTTTTTTATGGCTGAGTAATAGTCCATGGTGTACATATACCACATTTTTTTTGTCCATTCATCTGTTGTAGAGCACCTAGGTTGGTTCCATATCTTAGCTATTATGAATTGAGCTGCTACAAATATTGACATGGCTGCCTCACTGCAGTGTGCTGTTTTTAAGTCCTTTGGGCATACCAAGGAGTGGGATAGCTGAGTCAAAGGGTGGTTTCATTCCAAGTTTTCTGTTTTCCATAGTGGTTGCACCAATTTTCAGTTTCAATAACAATGTATTAGTGTGTCCTTTTCCCCACATCCTTGCCAGTATTTATTGTTATTTATATTCTTGATTGTTCCCAATCTGATTGGAGTAAGATGAGATCTCATTATAGTTTTTTTTCTTTATAAATCATCTTTTTTTATTTAATTTTTGATTCATTGAACACAAATGGAGTACAGCTTTTGTTTTTCTGGTTGTACACAAAGTAGAGTCACACCATCTGTGCATTCATACATGTACACAGGGCAATGATGTCTGTCACACATTCTGTTATTATTCTTACCCCCCCATCGATATAGTTTTAATTTGCATTTCTCTAATTGCTAGAGATATCGAACATCTTTTCATATATTTGTTGACCAATCAGATTTCTTCTTCTGTAAAGTGTATGCTCAGTTCCTTTGTCCATTTATTAATTGGGTTATTTCAGTTTGGGCACTAAGTATTTTGAATTCTTTATATATCCTGGAGATTAATACTCTATCTGAGATACAGGTGGCAAAGATTTTCTCCCATTCTATAGGTTCAAGAGAGAGAAATTTTTGCAATCATGGAGAATACTTTTTTAAAATTTTATGCATCTTGTGCTCTTTTTATATTTTTATGTTTTTATGTTTAATGGTTTACATTTTGTTTTCCATCTTCTTTACTTAATATTTGCTTCATTCAGGAAGAAAAATGATAGATGCTTACACATTCAGAAGTCATCTACAAAAACAAATTTTGACTTTTACCAATCCTATTAATAATATACTGGTGTAAAGGTGAAGAAAATTTAAACTAATGAACCAATCAAATTCCCAAGTCAGTTTAAAAAATGTGTAAAGACCTAATTAAATGAATTTATAAACATTAAAGGTACAAAAATGACTTCCAAAGTCATCGTCTGTTTAAAACATGACAGTTACCCCAAAAGTACATCTTATAGAAAGTTTTCTCCCAGACAGGGGAAATTCTCCAGAAACATCCAAGAGACATTCAGATCCAACATTAGCAAATAAAATCTGACACACCGTGGCTTTGAGCAGATAGAAACAAAGGTTGATGTGAAAGCATTAAACCATAAAAATAATATGAGCACTTCAGTATTAATAGAACTGATGCAATTCAGAATCAGCCCTTTTTCTTCTTCGTGGCCAGAGGTCAACAGTCTTGTTCTTAAAGAACCAGATATTAAGTATTTTATTTTAGGCTTTGTAGGCAATATGCAAACAACTCACCTCCACCACGGTTAGTGGTAAGGAAGTGGGCAAAGACAGAGGGGCCCGCAGCAGTCAGAATTGGCAGCACTTGGCCAATCTCTGGTCTATGCAAACCAATCCTATCAGAAAAATGTGATTTTTGTGGGGCATAGTGGTGCATACCTATAATCCCAGCATCTCAGGAGGCTGGGGCAGAAGGATTGAGAGTTCAAAGCCAGCCTCAGCAACTTAGTGAGGTCCCAAGGAACTTAGTGAGACCCGGTCTCAAAATATAAAAAAGGGCTGGGGATATGACTCAGTGGTTGTGCGCCCCTGGGTTCGATCTATGGTACCAGAAAACATCCCTGGTACATAAAAAAGTGCTTCTTCTTTTTCCCTCCCTCTTTGTGTCGGAGTAACACTATATGAGAAAAGAAGCATAAACATTTAGTCAAAACTTCATTTTCCAAACCAGAATATGAAGTTCTGAGTGGCCCAGATGACTCAGAAAAGATTCACCAACTTAGTTTGTGTGGAAGTAAGATTACAGTCCATTCAAAATTAGGGAACATTTCTTGACCATGTACTATGTCAGGTAAGCTTCTCAGCACTTAAACCTTATTTGATTTCATCCTCACAACTTTCTAAAGTACTATTATTATTTTCATTTCAGAGAGGAAGAAACTGAGATTCAGAGAAATGAAGCAATAGATCCAGAATTTCACAGCAGGCAAATGATACAGGGAAGAGCAAGGACTTTTAACCCCCTGTTTCTTGATTATACTGCTATTGCTGCTACTCGAACACTCTCACTGTTCATGTTCCAATGTCTGCTATTCCATGATGCTTATGAGAAGAAGATTTTTCATAACTATGCGTCGTAGCTACGCATGCATGCTCTGTTCTTGGAGGCCGACCCTGGAATTCCCACTGCTGTATCTGACCTAAGCTGTCAGGCATAGGATTTTCCCCCTCAGAAGCACCACATAACCTGACCTGTCTATCCAGTCTAACTGTAATTCTGCAACACAGAAACAGGGAGTGGATCTTGACTTTACACACCCAGAGTCAGACCCACGTACAAAGACAGGGAAACCTAAGTGTTTGAGCTTTGCTTATGCAACAACATGAATGTGAAGAGTCCCACAACCACAAGGCAGGAGGACAGACAGTTGACTTCATGCTCCCTCCTACACTGCTAGACAGTTGCAGCAGCTCTGGGCTCATTCCAGTGTCCACAGTTACTAGAGGTCCAGGGCAGGTCTCCTCCAAAATGAGTGGAATTCCCTTTCACTCACAACCAAAATGTGCAATTATTCTAGAAAATTGGACCTTTGTTGGCAATCTAGAATTGCACTACATTAGTCTCCACCCCACTTCATTTTGTTTTCCCACAAATGCTGTTAAACAAGTAGGTGCAGAAATGTAGGAAGGAATAAAGAGATATTCAGTATACATTTCTCATTCTCAATAAATGTACTTCCTTATGAGCTTTTGACAAATGCTACAACTAAAAACTCTACCATTAAAAGAAGAAAACCATGGCTGGGGGTGCAGCTCAGATGTAGAGGACTTACTTCACATGTGCAAGGCCTGGGGTTCAATCCCCAGCGTGGCAAAAAGGAAAAAAAAAAAAAGGCTAAATGGCAAACTACAAGCTTGAAAAAAACAGCTTTTTTTTAAAGTTGATGTATGTTTTCATGTTACGGAATCAAATATTTTTCGTGTGTCCCATGCATGAACATAAGCCATCATTACTTCATTTATTTAAAGGGGTGTGGGTAAGCTATACACTTTTGTTTTCATCTCAGACTCTAGGAAAGGGCATATATAAAATGTGTTATCCTCAGATTACTAATACATAAAGCTATATTTCCTCTCTGCCTTTTCCTTCCCACCAAGTGCCATTGTGCATCTATTAAAATAGGTTAAGTGAAGAAATTGAGAGAAAACTTCTGTCTTATAGCAAAAGTAATTCCCAGTAGGTTCTAATGAAGTTACTTTATAAGCTGTATTGTCCTTACTGTCCTTTCCTTTTTCCTCCAAATCTTTATTTCTCTCAACAGTTAAAAAAAACACTGGAGTCAAATTGGATGAGACAGACTATAGTAAAGTAAGGGGAGACTGGAGAGTGAACAGCAGGTCATGTGATCAAAATAGCAGCTTTGTATGTGGCCTTTCCCTTGAATCATTCAGCAGGGCCCTGGGGAGAGGATGGGGGGTTCTGTCAGGTGCTGCCTGAATCGACTGCAGAGATTACAAGGAAAGAGTGCCAAAATACTTCACATAACTGTGATTTGCCAAGACACAGAAGCAAATCAAGAAGTGTTAAAAATCGTGTCAATTATGTTAAGTGAATTAAATTAGACACACAAAGGCAAATACCACATGTTCTCACTTATATATAGAAGCTAAATGTTGATCTCACTGAAGCAGAGTAGAATACTGGTCCCCAGGGACTGGGGAGAGTGAGGGTCAGGGAGGATGCAGAGAGGATGACTGACCCACACTGCAGGGCACTTGGTTAGGAGGTCATTTCTAATGTTCTGTAGTGCCGTAGGGTAACTATGGTTGATGGTATTTAACTGTGTATTTCAAAATATCTAGTAGAGGAGATTTTGAATGTTCCCAACAGAAAGAAATGAAAAATATTTGAGATGATAGCTTTGCCAATTACCATGATCTGGTCATTACACATCGTACTGAAATGCCATACTAGACCCTGTAAAAATGTACCATGATTAGATAGTACTGATAGAATATCAATAAAGATATGTGACCAGCAGTTGGAGCTGAAATACATTATGTCAGAGAAGTAGTTTCCTTAAAATAAACACACCTATTTTAAAATAATCAGAAATGACCATCTGGAGAAGCTCGGTGAAGAGCTTCCGATGCCTCCGGGCAAATTCCTGACCACTGGTAAGCATTCTGATGTTCCACCTGAAGTTCTCACTGCCCTTTGCTTTACCAGGCAGTTTCCTGGGTCTCCTCAGAAAGGTATGCAGTCTGCCCTGTGGGCTGACCTGACAAGGTCTGGCAAACACACTCTCAAAGGCAAAGACATTCTTTGGGGATTTGTGCGAAGGAATTTGGCAGCTGTGTCTTCCTACGAGGTGTGGCATAAAGAACAAATGCCTAAGCAGGGGCATGAGATTATCCAGTCTCTTGAAATCACTATTAAATCGTATTTACCCAGAAATTCACATTTGCATTAAAATGTCTATAGACTGGCTCTGCTACTGATATCTTCAATATTAAACAACAAACATACAAACACAAACTTTTCCTAGCAAATGTTTCCTGTATTGAACCTAAGATAGAATTAACACAGGAGACTGTGCATACATACCTTGTCTGTTTCCTTCTTTTCTTTCTTGCTCCTTTCCATGGAGCACTAATGAAACAGCTCCTGACACTCACGGTGTACCTGGGGACCCAGGAAGGATGACTCAAGTATCTCTTACTTACCAAGAGTGATGACAGGCCTTGGTCCCGAGCAGACCCTCCACAGGGTCCCCTTTCAGTCTTACAGGGCACTGTGCAGAGACACATCATTGTCATTTTAACCATGACTTACTTCCACAGGTCATGTCAATACTGGAAAGAGTCAAAGTCTAGAGAGGAATTTGGTTCCAGCCCCTGCATTCTTAACTATAACAGGTTCTACTATACCCAGTCTGAGGTTATTACCCTCCTATATTCAACATGTGGTCTGCCTGCTTTGTGTAGCCTCTGGTATTAGGTGATAAAAGTGCTATTGCTCTATTAATTTCACAGGAGAGGAGGAGTCTCATGCTGAGTGAGTGAACTTCAGGAGACTGCGGAAGTGAGCTTGCTGCCACCCTGGGCTAAGGGTTGAGTCTCGTTGACTCTCAATGGGAGTCAACTGTCATGGTCCTGTGAATCACTTATGAACCAGCTATGACCCTCCCGGAAGACAGAATTGAGTAGGTGGAGCACTGAAGGATTTTTTTTTGGTTGTTGTTATTTTGTGTTTTTAATAAGGAAGACTCTCTGACTTGCCCATGGGGAGGGGCAAATGAAATAATAGACCAGTTCCTGGAAGCCAGAAAAACCAGCTGAAAAACAAAAAGAGTGCAGGAGAAAGAAGTCATATAAAACATCTGTAGGACATTAACTCTTTGGGGCCAGATTATTGTAACCTCACCAACAGAAATCTGCACTATCCATAGTCATTTCTGTTTGGGTGCAAAAATTATGAATGAATAGTGGTTGCCGCCTTCCCCCTTTCTTGGGCCACTCAAATACAGGGTCACATTTGAGCATTGCTCTCTCAATATCACACATTACTGTCTCTAGTTCTCTGGCTGATTTTCAGGAAGAAAGTCCTCAGAGACAAAGATCAACTGCACACCACAGGACTCGTCCAAGATGGGGGAGAGGGAGGTTATGTCTCTTAAGAGTCTATTTGTGCTGGGTGCAATGGTGCACACCTGTAATCCCAGCAGCTCAGGAGACTGAGGCAGGCGGATCATAAGTTCAAAGCTAGCCTCAGCAAAAACGAGGCACTAAGCAACTCAGTGAAACCCTGTCTCTAAATAAAACACAAAATAGGGCTGGTGAGGTGGCTCATGGTTGAGTGCCCGAGTTCAGTGCCTGGTGCCGGCCCCGCCAAAAAAAATCCAAGCTAAGTGCCCTTCAATAGATGAATGGGTAAAGAAAATGTGATATGGATATTCGATGGAATATTACTCAGCTTTAAAGAAGAATGAAATTATGGCATCTGCTGGTAAGTAGATGGAGTTGGAGAATATCATGCAAAGCAAAATAAGCCAATCCCAAAAAACCAAAGGCCAAATGTTTTCTCCCATACGTGGAGGTGGGTGGGGTAGTAGGGAAAAATAGAGTTACTTTAGATTAAGTAGAGGGGCGTGAAGGAAGGGGAGGGAATACAGGGATATGAAGGAGAGTAGAATGACACAAACATTATTATCTTCTGTACATATATGTCTGCATGACCAATGTGATTCTACAATATGTATAATCAGAAAAATGAGAAATTATACCCTATTTATATATGACATATCAAAGTACATAAATGTATTCTACTGTCATGTCTAACTAATTTGAACAAACTTAAAAAAAATTTTTTTAAAGTCCTTTTGTGTTGTGCAGGTTATCTCAGCACCATCCACCTTCCAAACTCTTTGATTTGCAAGAGCTAAAAGAGTAGGAACTGCATACATTTTCCAGAATGCCTGCCAGCCAGGGTTTGGGTTATAATCTGCTTGGGAGAAATATTCACCCAAGTATTGGAAGGTAAGAGAAAAACCTTAATATTGTTTCTGAGCCACCAGCAGGCAAATCCCATATTTTGGCAGATGGTATATAAGTTTCCTGAAGCTTCCCAGCATCCTCCTATGAATTATTACATGTCAGTTGTGAGCAGGCAGCTGAATCATTTTCATCCATTTCCTGTAATTCCTGAAATTCTTCATTTCCTAAAAGCCATCAGCAGCTCTGCATGACCTTTATTCTCCCAGCCTCTCTGTTTCCTTGGCATAAGTCTTAATGACACCTATTGTGTATAAAGCATAACATACATAAAAGAACTTTTAAAAGAACAATATAGACACTATTTTAATTTTTTTGCTTTATAAATAGTATAAAAACTTTTTACCCAAAAATATTAGTTTGTAATTAATTCTTTTAAATGTATTAGCATATAACTTGAACATCTAGTTCTAAATTGATTTTATTTCAATAGTTTTAATAGCTATAAGAGCTTTAAAGAAGACAGCTCACAAAAATATGGACTAAAATTGAAGATGCATCTCATTAGTGACAAAGATTCTTTCCTGTCACAGTTTGAATCTGGAGTGTCCCCTAAAAGCCTGTAAGTTAAAGGCTCAGTGCCCAACTTGTGGCAGGTGATAGGAGGTGATAGGACAATCAGTAGGTGAGGCCTATTAAAGTTAGGCAGTATATAAGATGTTAGGTCACTGGGGGCAAGTCACATCAAAGTCAAACAAAATATACAAAACATCTAGAAGTCAAACAAAATATACAAAACATCTATAGGACATTAACTCTTTGGGACTAGATTATTGTAACCTCACCAACATAAAGTTAGGTCATTGGGAGCATGCCTTTGAAGGGGATCCTGGAACTCAGGCCCTTCTCTTCTGTTTTTTCTTCTCAGTTGCCATAGGTTTCTTTTACCAGCTCCTGCCATGATGTACTGTGCCACCATGGGCCACCTGACTATGGACTGAAATCTCTGAAACTGTGAGTCAAAATGAACCTTTCCTCCTTTTAGTTAATTACATCAGGCATTTTGATATAGTGATGGAAAGTTGACTAACACACTCCTGGATCAAACTCTGGTCAAGCTGTAGTCAGGCTCCTTGACCAAAATCTAGTACAGCTGATCTGAACTTTCTTCTCAGCAAGACTTTTGAGCTTCTGCGCTTATTTCTGCATCATCCAATTATAACAAGAATCCTGCTAAATCCGTTTGCCAGAATTATCCACTGTTAATGCCCTTAATGTCTTATAAGCCTCACTATCTGATAAAGTCCTTAGCCTTTACCATCTCTGAGTAGGGATCTGATCACTCTTCTCACCTTCAGCAAGTCTGAATTCTCCACACCCCTGATATTTCTCCTTAGTAATTTTCTATCCATGACCTCCCCCATCTTGTTTGTTGGCTATAATTTCCCACTTTCCCTTATTTTGTTTGGTGTTGAACTTAATCTCTCTTTCTCCTACTACGAAATTCCATTGTGATAGTCTCTGCTTGAATAAAGTGTTCTTTATTGTCTTTAACAAATGCAATAATTTTTTTCTTTAACATTTGCTATGCTTACTAAATTGTGATCTGTAAGAAAATTCCCCAAATTTGTGAATAATATATTACCTCCTATTTTTTTTTAAGAAAGCTCTTTATTTAACACCAAAGCTAGTGTCAAGTGTTTATTTAAAAAAAATAAAGGCACCTGCTTTGAATTCAGATTAATGTACATTTTCTTCCAGAAGACATCAAATCTCCTGGATTTAAATTAAGTGCAATATTTTGCTAACAGTGGTTCTTAGGGAAATCTCCTAGAAAAAAATGTGACAGAGTGCCATGGTTTGTGAGATTAGAAGAGTTGAACATTTAGTACAAAGTCTAGTGCATGTGAGTGAGACTCACATTGCTCCACCTTTCTATTTTTTTTAGTGTGTGACTCAGTAGCTTTAATAAATTCACGAACTGTTCAACCATCATCCCTAATCCAGACTGAAGCTTTTTAAAAATAATAAACATCATTTCATGAAATCTTTGGTTATAGAGTACCTCCTATTTTTTAAAAAAGGAATTCTGCAAATGTAATTAAGGATCTTGAGATAGGGAAGTTATCCAGTGGATCTTATGAGAAAGAGGGAAAAGGATCATAGTGAGAGAAGGGAATACGATGTTGGAAGCAGAAGTTGGAGAGTTAGTGGCTGAAAGTTTGTGAAAAGTGAGGATTCTGCTCCTGACTCTGAACTGTCATCACCTGGCACACCATATGGGTCACAGGAACATTAGTGGTTGCATGTTATCAAACAAGGGCACCAAGGTTTTTGAGTGTAAACACACACACACACACACACTCACACCAACATGCAAAAAATTAATTGCATTTTCCACATGAGCCACAACAGAAAATGAAATAAAAATATTGCTCACAATGTCAAAAATATGAAACATCAAGACATGCAAGAACTCTGGAGAAAAATATAAGTTTAAAAAGCACTCAACATATGGCATAATATAAATGTTTTATGGATTGAAAATAATCAATACTGTAATAATTTTATGGTGGAGACTACCAGTGTCGACAACGATCTATTTTCCCTTCCTTCTATAAGAAAATTGTGATTGGGCATATGGCTACCCAGCTCGAGCTACATTTCCCAGGTGGTTTTAGCTGGGTGTGCCCATGTAATTAGCTTTCCTCCCACGGGAGGTAAACTGAGACAATGCCACCTTATTCTATCAGTCTCTTTCCCTTTCCATTGACTGGATCCAGGGAATTGCAGCAGGACCACAAAGAAAGTTTCTGGGTTATTGGAGGCTTTCTTCTGTGATCTAGGTGATCTCAATGGTGATTATGAGTGCATATGCATATAAAATTTGAGCTGTACAATTAAAATCTGAATATTCTCCCATGTTTATTGTGTTTTACCTCAATTAAAGCAATTTATTTGTACCAAAAAGTCATCTGGTTGCAAAAGCCTGAGTTTGGCAAGAACATTTAACAGGGTGGTTCAGAGTTTTAAGCAAGAGATAGTGTTAGCCTGAAGGAGAGTGATGTCTGAGGAGATAAAGTCTGTGAAAGGATTGGAAAAGATATGAAAGGAGGTAAAATTCACATGACCTGATGGGGTGGGTGGGGATGTATTTGGATGTGAGAGGTGAGGGAGATAGAAAGAGCCCAGGTGTTCTAAGTCAATTTAAACAAGCTGAATGAGGTAGTGAGCCCAGCAACTGTGGGTCTAGAAACTTTGACTGCTTTTCACACTTGTTTGGTAAATAAAACTGTGTGTCCCAAGCTAGAAGTTCTAAAAGCCACATCTTCTCCATATTCCCAGGTTTACATGAAGATGTAGCAGAAACTGAACCATACCAAGCCTTCTACAGAATTTCTATGTAGTTCCTTGTCATCACTACAGATAAAAGGGGCAAACATTAGATTCTAAACTCTCTCACCAAGTTCTCTTCTGATCTCAGGATTATAAAATTAAATTTTTGCATAAATGCATAAGATGTATATATTAATTCTGAGTTTTGCTCCTTTCTAGTGATTGCATATTTACTTTTATATTGATGACAGCCCATATAAAAGCAAAATAACATTTCTTTGCATTCATAAAATCCACAAAATAACTGGTATTATAAGGACACACTACTGTTACCAGAAATGGTTACTAAGGAAGTGACATAAATCACACAACTACGTGAGGTGGGGAAATCACCCTGAGCTCCATGCTTCCCATCAAATAGAATGGAAAAAGCAGCCTCCAGGCTGCTATTCTCTCCTCTACCAGAAGCCAAGGAAAATTAACAGAGCAGATAATGGAAGCAGCTAAGCAATAAGGCCACACAGACAGAACACAGCTGCCCTGCAGATGAGGACAGCAATCCCCCAAGTAATAATTACAGGCACAAGAATTTTGCTGAGGAACTGGGAAGAAATGAACTTCCCTTGAATGAAGATAACTGTACAGCAGCTCCTTGACTCATAACAGGGTTACATTCTGATAAACCAATTGGAATTTGAAAATATTAGGTTGAAAACGCACTTAATACACTCAACCTACCAAACACCATAGCTGAACAACAGAGCACACCGAGTATCGGTTGTTTCTCCCTGTGATGGCGAGGCTGACTGGGAGTTGTGATTTGCTGCTGCTGCCCAGCATCACAAGAGAGTATTCTTATGGCATAGTGCTGACCCAGGAAATCATAAAAATTCAAAGTATGGTTTCTATTGAATGCATAGTGCTTTGTACCACCATCAAGTAGAAAAATCTTAAGTTGACTCATCCTAAGTCAGGACCATCTGAAGATGCAGAGACAGAAGTCCTTTGCCATTACTAATAAGGGGCCTGATAGAAAACGTGATCCAACTGTTAGAGACATGAGTTTGTTCCTGGAGCGGTGTGTTTTGTTTCCATGCAAGCTAACAGAATTCTTCCCAAAATCAGCCCTGGGAGCACAGCTGCTACTCCACAGCAAGAGAACTAGGAGGCTCAGGGAAAAGCAGTCACAGTCTTGCAAACACAACTTAGTTAGGATTGTGCTCCTGAACTCAGCTTCCCTGGGCTGACCACTGAGCACAGCCTGGAAAAGCATCTCAGCACTGAGCTATCAGGGGATGCATGATACAGAAATAGGCAGGTAATTCCAGTGGGGTCTGCTTAGCTACCCTATGGGAGTGAATGGTAAAAAGATGGTTCATTGAGAGATGTATAAATTATATTTGCCTATTGTCCTTAAAATTCTCAAAATTTGGGTTGGGGATATAGCTCAGTTGGTGGAGCTTGCCTTGCATGCACAAGACAAGACCCTGCGTTCAATCCTATGCACCAAAAAAAAAAAAAAAACAAGAAACAAACAAAAAAAAACAAATAAACAAAATAAAAACAAACCAAAACACCTCCAAATATTCATAAATTCTAAAAATCAATCCATCAATAAACAACAATCTCTCTTTCTCTTTCACACACACACACACACACACACACACACACACACATGCAACTTGCCCAATCTTAAAAGTCAGCTCATAGATGGTGTATTAGATGCACTGGGTTTGTTTTAAATATTCCCAATATGATACAGGCTGTTTCTCCTGTTGAAATTTTCTGGAATTGCAACTTCCTATTTTGATTTCATTAACAGTCTTTAATTTTTAGAGCAGTATTAGGTTTATAGAAAAATTGGAAAGCATAGAGGTATTCAAGTCCTAACTTATTCCTAACCCTCAGTTTTCCTTATTATTAACATCTTGCTGAAGTGAGGTGTATTTGTTAGAATTGACAAGCCAATATCCATGCATTATTTCTAATGAAAGTTCTTAGTTTATGTTGGCATTCACTCTTCATGTTGTGTAACTATGAATTTTGACAGATGCCTAACATCAGACACCCACTGTTACTCCACCTATTCATTCATCTCCGGTCCCTCCCTAACCCCTGGCAACTACTGATTTTTTTTTTAATCATCTCTATAGTTTTAAGTCTTCCAAAATGTTATGCAGTTAAAAGCAAAGTGTGTAAACTTTTCAGATTGGTTTCTTTGACTTAGGAATGTGTAGTTACAGTGCAATTTGCTATTTTTGTTGAGCTGTGAAAAAGAGGAAGGTATAGGTAATATGATCTTGGTGTTTCACCAAAAACTATCACATGCGTGCACACACACACACACACACACACACCTTTTAGGATTTACACTCAACAATGTGAATGTGCCAAACTTAGAAAACACTGAAGTTTGGAGTAAAAACTATGTATATTCTTGAGCCAATAGTAGATGTAGTAGATGGATATTTGCACTGGTGACTTTGAAAGTTGTTCTATCATTAAACTAGTATTTATGGAGTATGAAGGAAGATGGTGATATAGAAAGGCCAAAAAAACTAAAGTCTTTTTAATAGGTTTACTTATTGCAGTTGTAATTGAATTATTTCACTCAATCCTGTATAATAGAATTGAACAGTGAATTAATGTGCTTATATTGTTGAGAGTTGGCGTTCTCACTATGCAAGAAGGGGCACACATATACAATTGGGGATGGAAAAAAGAAGTCCCAAGGGAATGGATTGGAACTAAAGATACTGATGTGGATTCACCATTTCTAAAATATGTTGGCATGTGTATGTGGATATGTATGTGTACCTGTGTAAGCATAAATATTTACAAGTTTATATATGTGTGTGCATATATGTATACATGTGTATTGTGTGTCTATGTGTGTGTGTGTTAGTGTGCCCTGTGTATGTGTGTTACACACAGGTTTTCTAGTTCTATCCACTGAAAGGATCAAGAAGGAAATCCATCCCAGTAACCATAAGCAGACCTAATGCCTAGCTTGGCCTCTAGTACCATTCCCCACTAAGAAGAACAAGGGCTCCTCTATGCAGACACGCTAAACTGTTAAGACAGCCAAAATATTTTTAAATTAATGCCACATTTAGCTGTGCAAAGATTTACAATATCAATTAGTAAGGATTCAAAGAAATAAATGTGTGTCCAATTAGTTTTATTCTAGAGAGAGATGAGTCTGAAAGTAAAGAAGTGGTTTTTAAAAAGTGGGGGGGGGGGGCTTGTAACAAGGATGAGAATCAACTTGAAGAAGCCTCCAATGGCAAAATCAGGGTTAACTTGAGCACCAAGGTATTAAGTACAGTAATGAATTATAAGCCACTGAAAGATAAGAACTAAGAGTGGTACAGATGATGATGATGATGATGATGATGAAGAAGAAGAAGAAGAAGAAAGATAGGAGACATATCTTGCTTAATGTGGAGGGGTACTGGGGTAGGGAAAATCATTTTACAACATCACAATAAGGATTGGATCAGGCAAAGGAGCATACTGATGCTAAATGTAGGAGGAAATTTTGTTGAAGACTGGAAACTTGGCATGGACTTAACGTGTCTTACCACAGTTTGTTAATTAGTTTCAAGTTTTTTAAAAAAGTAATTATATCGGAGGAAAGCTAGTCAACACTTTTACCAGGTCATTAAAACTAACATTGCTGAGCAGGGGCAGATGGTCATTGTGTGCCATGAGATGGGATAGGCAAGAGCATCACATTTATCTGGAGTTTCTGGTTGACAATGTATTCCCTAATCATGAGAAAACAGAAAAACAATAAAAGGGTAGGGGAAGGTTTCAACCTTCAAAAATATTTTTGACACAAAAATTAAAACTATGGAAATGTTCCAGAGTAAAGGATGCTAAAAAACATGATAAATAAATGTAATAAATGATCATTGATTGGGTTCTAAATTAGAGGAGAAGATACTACACAAGTCCTTATTGGGGTGATTGCATAAGAATAATAGCATGGATAAAATTACTGAATAAATGTTAAATTTCCTGGAGTTGATGACTGAACTGTGCAGATGAAAGAGAATATTTGTGTTCTTAAGAAATACACAGTGAAATATTTAGGGATAAAGAAAGGGCTGTGATGTACACAACTTAACACTGGTACCACAATGGCATACACATAGTCAAGAAAGTTAATTATAAAACTAATGGGACAGGAGATCTGGTCTGGAGCGGAGGCAGTGCCGGCTCCAGCCAGGAGTTTGGGCCCTGTGGCATCATTTTACAGCTTCCCTGGCAGACAGCGACCATCTTCAGCTGCCTGAGTCCTCAGAGCTGGGCTCCAGTCTTCTGGCGGGCCACAGCGCTGTGGCTCCTGGTGAGATCTGGCCTGGAGTGGAGGCAGTCGCCAGCTCCAGCGGGGAGTTTAAGCCCTTTGGCGCTATTTTACAGCGTCCCTGGCAGAGAGTGGCCACCTGCCACCGACTGAACCCCAGTGAGGAGTTCAGGCCTGCCTGGGCTCTCAAGCCCAGTGTCTCCATCACTGAGCACAGTTCTGTGCCCCCACTCCAACTTGGTCTAGTGCCCAGGTTCACACCAGGGTCTAGCACCTTGCTGTATCTGATTGTCTATCAACACCAGGCTGCCTCTACCCAGAAGCATTGATCATTCCCAACCTGGAGGTAGTGGGACAGCAGCTTTCTTGGGTCACCACTTGATCAAGCACCTCTCAAACATCTGGTGAGTTACTGGAAATCTGCAGGGACACTTTAAGTCTTTACAGGGAAATTGCAATCCCTCTGATTTGCACTACTAGAGGGGAAGATACACGGGCAACATGAGAAAACATGGGAAGAAAGTGTCCCAAACAAACCTAGATGATATATCAAGAGAACCCAAAGACAGCATGGTAGAAGGAATGACAGAGAGGGAGTTCAGAATGTTCATAATTAAAATGATCCGAGAAGAGAATGATGTGACGAGAGAGCAGATTCAGGCTATGAATAATCAGATAATAGAGCAATTGCAGGAAGCAAAAAATCATTTCAATAAAGAGATAGAAGTTCTGAGAAAAAAACAAACAGAAATCCTTGAAGGAAACAAGGAAATGAAGGAAACAATAAACCAAATTAAAAACTCAATAGAAAGCATAATTAACAGAATAGATCACTTGGAAGACAAAACCTCAGACAATGAAGACAAAATATTTAATCTTGAAAACAAAGTTGAACAAACAGAGAAGATGGTTAGGAATCATGAATGAAACCTCCAAGAAATATGGGACATCATGAAAAGACCAAATTTAAGAGTTATTGGGATTGAGGAAGGCACAGAGATACAAACCAAGGGTATGAATAATCTGTTCAATGAAAAAATATCAGAAAATTTCCCAAATATGATGAGCAAGATGGAAAATAATTACAAGAGGCTTACAGGACACCAAACGCACAGAATTACAACAGATCCATACCAAGGCACATTATAATGAAAATACCTAACATACAAAACAAAGATAGAATTTTAAAGGCTGCGAGAGAAAAGCAGCAGATTACCTACAGGGGGAAACCAATACGGATATCAGCAGATTTCTCAGCCCAGACCCTAAAAGCAAGAAGGGCCTGGAACAACATATTTCAAGCTCTGAAAGAAAACAGATGCCAACCAAGAATCTTATACCCAGCAAAACTTACCTTCAGATTTGATGACAAAATAAAATCCTTCCATGATAAAAAAAAAAGCTTAAAGAATTCACAAAGAGAAAGCCTGCCCTACAGAACATTCTCAACAATATATTCAAAGAGGAAGAAACGAAAAACAACAATCTCAGTCAACATGGGGAGGAATTACCCTAAAGAAAGAGTCAATCAAAGGAGAAACAAAGTTAAGCTAATAACCCCAAAAAAGCTAAAATGGCAGGAAATACAAGTCATATCTCAATAATAACCCTGAATGTAAATGTCCTATCCTCATCCATCAAAAGACATAGACTGGCAGATTGGATTAAAAAGAAAGACCCAACAATATGCTGCCTTCAAGAGACTCATCTCATGGAAAAACATGCCCACAGACTAAAGGTGAAAGATTGGGATAAAACATACCATGCACATGGACTAAGTAAAAAAGCAGGAGTTTCCATCCTCATTTCAGATAAAGCAGACTTCAAGCCAAAGTTAGTCAGAAGGGATAAAGAAGGACATTTCATACTGCTTAAAGGAAGCATAAATCAACAAGACATAACAATCATAAATATTTATGCACCAAACAGTGGTGCATCCACGTACGTCAATCAGATCCTTCTCAATTTCAGGAATCAAATAGACCAAAACACAATAATACTGGGGGACTTTAACACTCCTCTCTCACCATTGGACAGACCTTCCAAGCAAAAATTGAACAAAGAAACCACAGGACTCAATAACACAATCGCTAATTTGGATTTAACAGACATATATAGAATATACCATCCATCAAAAAGCAAATACACTTTCTTCTCAGCAGCTCATGGGTCCTTCTCTAAAATAGACCACATGTTATGCCACAAAGCTACTCTTAGCAAATACAAAAACATAGAGATACTACCTTGTATACTATCAGATCATAATGGAATGAAATTAGATATCAATGATAAAGTTAAAAACAGAAACTGCTCCAAGAACTGGAGATTAAATAATATGCTATTGAATGATGCATGGATAACAGAAGACATTAGGGGAGAAATTAAAAGATTCTTAGAGGTCAACGAGAACAAAGATACAACATATCAAAATCTCTGGGATACTATGAAAGCAGTACTAAGAGGAAAATTCATTGCTTGGAGTGCATTTAATAAAAGAATAAAAAGTCAACAAATCAATGACCTCACATTACAGCTCAAAGCCCTAGAAAAAGAGGAACAGATCATCACCAAAAGTAGTAGAAGACAGGAAATAATCAAAATCAGAGCTGAAATCAATGAAATTGAAACAAAAGAAACAATTCAAAAAATTGACAAAACAAAAAGCTGGTTCTTTGAAAAAATAAACAAAATTGATAAACCCTTAGCCTTGCTAACAAAGAGAAGGAGAGAGAAACTCCAAATTACTAAAATCCGTGATGGAAATGGAAATATTACAACAGACACAATTGAAATACAAAACATAATAAGAAGTTACTTTGAAAATTTATACTCCAACAGAGTAGAAAACCTCGAAGACATCAACAGGTTCCTAGAGGCATATGAGCCACCCAAACTGAATCTGGAGGACATACACAACTTAAATAGATCAATTTCAAGCAATGAAATAGAAGAAGTCATCAAAAGCCTACCAACAAAGAAAAGTCCAGGACTGGATGGATTCACAGCCAAGTTCTACAAGATCTTCAAAGAAGAGCTCATTCCAATACTCCTCAAAGTATTTCATGAAATAGAGGAGGAGGGAACCCTTCCAAACTCATCCTATGAATCTAATATCACCCTGATACCAAAACCAGAGAAGGACACATCAAGGAAAGAAAATTTCAGACCAATATCCCTAATGAACATAGATGCAAAAATTAACAAAATTTTAGGGAATCACATACAAAAGCATATTAAAAAAATAGTGCACCATGATCAAGTGGGTTTCATCCCAGGGATGCAAGGTTGGTTCAACATCCAGAAATCAATCAATGTAATTCACCACATCAACAGACTTAAAGTCAAGAACCACATGATTATTTCAATAGATGCAGAGAAAGCATTTGATAAAATACAGCACCCCTTCATGCTCAAAACACTAGAAAAAATAGGGATAGTGGGGACATTCCTTAACATTGTAAAGACTATCCATGCTAAGCCCACAGCTAACATCATTCTAAATGGAGAAAAATTGAAAGCATTCCCCCTGAGAACTGGAGCAAGGCAGGGATACCCTCTTTCGCCACTACTATTCAACATCGTTCTTGAAACTCTAGCCAGAGCAATTAGACAGACCAAAGAAATTAGAGAAATACAAATAGGAAAAGAAGAGCTCAAACTATCCCTATTTGCCGATGACATGATTCTCTATTTATAAGACCCTAAGAATTCCACCAGAAAACTTCTGGAACTCATAAATGAATTCAGCAAAGTAGCAGGATATA
>JAJEJO010005814.1:647849-693031 GCA_020662805.1 Glaucomys volans
AAAGTAGCAGGATATAAAATCAATGCTCATAAATCTAATGCATTTTTATTCGTAAGTGATGCATCCTCTGAGAGAGAAATTAGGAAAACTACCCCATTCACAATAGCCTAAAAAAAATAAAATACTTGGGAATCGATCTAACAAAAGAGGTGAAGGACCTCTACAATGAGAACTACAGAACACTAAAGAAAGAAGTTAAAGAGAATCTGAGAAGATGGAAAGATCTCCCATGTTCTTGGATAGGCAGAATTAATATTGTCAAAATGGCCATACTTCCAAAAGCACTATACAAATTCAGTGCAATTCCAAATAAAATCCCAATGACGGACCTCATAGAAATAGAGCAAGCAATCATGAAATTCATTTGGAGGAATAAGAGACCCAGAATTGCTAAAGCAATCCTTAGCAAGAAGAGTGAAGCAGGGGGTATCACAATGCCAGAACTTCAACTATACTACAAAGCAATAGTAACAAAAACAGCATGGTATTGGCACCAAAATAGACAGGTAGATCAATGGTACAGAATAGAGGACACAAAGACAAACCCACATAAATATAGGTATCTCATACTTGACAAAGGAGCCAAAAACATACAATGGAGAAAAGACAGCCTCTTCAACAAATGGTGCTGGGAAAATTGGAAATCCATATGCAGCAAAATGAAACTAAACCCATATCTCTCACCCTGTACAAAACTCAACTCAAAATGGATCAAGGACCTAGAAATTAGACCAGAGCCCCTGCACCTAATAGAAGAGAAAATAGGTCCAAATCTTCATCATGTTGGCCTAGGACCAGATTTCCTTAACATGACTCCCAAAGCGCAAGAAATAAAAGCACAAATCAATGATTGGGATAGAGTCAAACTAAAAAGCTTTTTCTCAGCAAAGGAAACAATCAGCAATGTGAAGAGAGAGCCTTCAGAGTGGGAGAAAATCTTTGCCACACACACTTCAGATAGAGCACTAATCTCCAGAATCTACAAAGTGCTCAAAAACCTTTATACCAAGAATACTAATCACCCAATCAATAAATGGGCCAACGAAACGAACAGACACTTTACAGAGGAAGATATACAAGCAATCAACAGATTTATTAAAAAATGTTCCACATCCCTAGTTATAAGAGAAATGCAAATCAAAACCACCTTAAGATTTCATCTTACCCCAATTAGAATGTCTTTTATTAAGAATACAGGCAACAACAGGTGTTGGAGAGGATGTGGGAAAAGGGTACACTCATACATTGCTGGTGGGAGTGCAAGTTGGTGCAGCTACTCTGGAAAGCAGTGTGGAGGTTCCTTAGAAAACTTGGAATGGATCCACCATTTGACCTAGCTATCCCACTCCCTGGCCTATACCCAAAGGACTTAAAATCAGATTGCTACAGTGATACAGCCACATCAATGTTCATAGCTGCCCAATTCACAATAGCTAGATTATGGAATCAACCTAGATGCGCTTCAGTAGATGAATGGATAAAGAAACTGTGGTATATATACACAATGGAATATTACTCAGCCATAAAGAAGAATAAAATTATGGCATTTGTAGGTAAATGGATGATGTTGGAGACTATTATGCTAAGTGAGATTAGCCAATCCAAAAATCCAAAGGCCGAATGGTCTCTCTGATAAATGAATGATGATGCATAATGCCAGGGGGGAAGGGTGGCAAGAATGGAGGAAGGATAGATAGCATAGACGGAAGGGAGGTGTGGGGTCGGGGTGAGAGGGTAATAATAACAGAATGTGTGACAGACATCATTGCCCTGTGCACATGTATGAATGCACAGATGGGGTGACTCTACTTTTTGTACAACCAGAAAAACAATTGCTGTACTCCATTTGTGTTCAATGAATCAAAAAATTAAATAAAAATAAAAATAAATAAAAATAAAAAAATAAAACTAAGGGAACAAATTAATAATGATAGCTGAATCCGAAGAAAAGGCAGAAGTGGTATCCTTAGTATTATTTTTATTCTTGCAGTTTTTGTGTATGTATAAAATTATTGCCAAAGAAAAATTCAAATTAAAGAAAACAATAGCTAATGAAATATGTGGCAACAACAAATCTTTCAATAGATTCTTCATCTCCTATAACCTGGGCAGTTCCCCTGTACATGCTTTAAAATAATCATTCAAGACTCACTTTTTCTGATACTTTCCCTAATATTTTTCTCTTAAAAAGAACTATACTTTCGTGTCATCTAAAATTGCACTTAGACTCTAGTAACAATAAAAATAGCAGTTATACAAGACAGAAACACATTTCTACCCCCAAACCGAGGGAGAGGCTTTCCAGGGTTCCACTAGATCATCAGTGTCCTGGCTCCTTCCATCTTTGTACCCTGTCATCCTTTGCACCTGGCTTCTGTTCTCAAGGTCACAGAGTTCCAGGATTCTGCTGTTCTAGGATGTCTGCGAGAGCATTAGCCATCTCATCCATGTTTTAGCCAGCAAGCTCCAATCATTTTGTCCTTCTACCAAGGGGACATCCCTCAAATCCAACCTAAAACTTCCATTTGCATTTCACAAGCCAGACCTTAGTTCCATGGTCACATCTAACTGCAAGGTAGCATGGAGTCTTGAGCTGTGTATTTGCTGCCTGGTATACATTTCTATTATAAGGAAGGGAGGAAGAATTAATAATGGATAGGCAATTATCAGTTTCTAAATACCTCCCATTGTGATATTTGACATCATCTTCCATTATGATATCACACTTTATTTGTTTTCACATCAATATCATAAATTAAACAATTTTTGGACATTAAATATCTGTATTCATTTTAGAGTTCTCCAAAATTGACTCAGGACCTGTCACTTGTAATTGTTTATGAAGTTTGATGAAATTAGGTGAATAGATAGTCACTGGCATAGTATGGATAAGTATAATGTACATTCCACACAAGTACTGTTTCATTATAGAAAGACCTTGAGAACTAACTTTTCAGTGTAATTTGATTATAAAATCCAAGTTTATTGTGGAGATGATGAAATTTACTGATGATTGCGATGATAGAATGTAGAAGATATTCAACTGAAAAGTTTAACAGTTATCCTTTGTTTCCTTAGCCTCAGTTGCTCTTCCCTTTTTCAACTCAGAATGCTTAGAATTTCTTTATTTCAACATTAAGACATTTAATAATAAATATATTTCCGAATTTTCAGCACAGGAAGAAAAAGTAGCACTCCTGTAGTTGAACTTGTACTATGTGTCAGGCAATTACTCGAATCTAGAAGCAGAATGGCACAAAACAAAGAAAGATCCTTACTTTCATTAACTTATTTCTTACCCAATAAATAAGACTATATTTTAAGCTTCAAGGTTGTCTAACTCCAAACCCATGCACTTGACTGCTGTATTTTTACATGAAGAGGTAGCTCTTCTTGAACTTTTACATCTTAAATTTTAGGTCTATGACCAAGTAATAGTAACAGTTGAAATCCTATATTGATGCCTTTAGTACTGTGATTTCTATAAAAAATAAAGTTGTTGGTGGTAATGGGTTAAAGCACTGAAATTCCTTTAAGTAAAACAAAATATTAATTATCATTTTATCTTTATTCTTATAGGTTCACTTCACCAAGTTCTATATAAATGAATTGCCAAAAATTTGAAGTGTTCAGATTGTTGTATTCCTGTCTCATCACAACAACAACAAAAAAAAAACACTGAGCTTTGAAGCAATAAATTGGATATTATTTTACTTTTTGATGGAAAAAATTCAAGTTTTTCCCTAAATTGATCAGAAATTGGTGGCATGGGCACTCAGCACAGGAACCAGGCATGTTGGAGAAAATATTACTCAAAATAAAAAATGGGAGTGCAGAATGAGTAAAACAAAAGTCTTGCCAAGAAAGATCAACACATAGGCTCCTTTGAAGATTACTGCCAAGAGTCTTTAGAATAGTGCCAAAGATAGTGTCTCATCCAGGTTCATTTTGTCTCTACCTTGCCTGTTTTAATTCTAAATTCTCAGGTATCATTTGCAGCCTAATTCTACCTTAAGTTTTAAAAAGATAAAACTGATGGACTGAAATCAGAGTGAGACTGACTAGTTGTGTCCTTGATTGCTCTGTGATGGAGAACAGGCCAAGAGGTGGCATAGAAGGTGTCCAGCCACATATTTGAGGCCACAGATGACTGCGGTAGGACAAGCTCACAGTGCGTTCATGTGTTTCCCTGCTGGTTTATCCAGTGCCTTCCTCTCTGAGGACAAAAGCATCCCTTACTGGTAACCACACCTGGATTCTCAGATGAATAGATCTTTCATCTTGGGAAGTCATCCAGCCTAAAATGTGAGATCATTGAGCCCTGGAAAAGCCATCAAATTATTGTTTGTTTATATATACCCTGCCTCCTGCCAAAAGAAAATTTAAGTGGTTCTGAATCACAGTTCCAGAGCACCAGCCCACAGTGACCGCAAAAATATTGTCTCATTTAGAGTGTCAACAATGTAGTAAATCTCCCCTTGTTAATAACTCCTGCTGTGGTAGCAAGTCCTGATGATTGCTCCCTTATTCCAGACCAAGGGAGCAACAGATGCCCCCAAATAGCCAGAAATCTAACGAGGATGTTATCTCTAGGACAAAATGGCATGCTTAACACCTGAAATTGAAATACTAGTCCATTTCCCCCTTTTAAAAGTTACTGTTATAGAATAATAAAGGGAATATTTGATTGCATTAAGTCATTTACCTATAAAAGTTGTTCCAATTTGAGCCTAATACCTGCACATCCTTATGCTTTATAGTATTAAATTCAGAAAAAGAAAACAATAACCAAACTAACAAAACAGAGCCAAGCATAAGATACTGAAACAAATATGGTCACGTGCTTGGTTCCTGAAAATAGGAATAATCTCAGGAAGAGATGTTCAGTGGTGCTGGTGGGTTAGGGTGGCAGAAGGACTTTAAGACTTCATGTCCTCAAAGGGACAGTAGTATCCAAATTCTGAAAGGGACAATGAGACAGAATCTTTCCAATTTAATAAATTCATTGGGTTGGGTAAGTCTCCACATCAAAATAGCCATGCACTTTTCACTTCAGAGCACTAGAGGGAAACAAAGTAGGAAAAATAATGAAGACTAGCATATTTAACAATTAAAAGAACACTTCTCTTCATTTTAATGCATTTTTCTGTTACTTTGTTGAGGGGAAAGCATTCAAATGGGAGAGTGGTTTCAACAGATGCAAATTTGGATTTGATTTTGCAATACTTCAAACCCACTCCTCAGGAACAAATTTACAACTGAACCTCAGAAGATCCATTATCTCTGGTAGAGTGAGAAAAAACAAATGGTGAAGTTAAGTCCAAGTGTGAGTAGGGTTTAGACACAAGTTGATTGTGAAAGGCTTATTTAGATTCTGTTTAGGAAATTACTTTCCCAATTTCACCTGGAAGATTTCAATGCTACCAAAAGCAGGAGGCACAAACATTTTCCCACTTCAGCTTCCTTTTGGGACGGTCACTACTTTCAGAAATGGAAAAAGAAAGTATTGGAATTTAGTGTTCACACTTCAGTTCCATTCCCCCACCTAGAAAATGTGTTCTCGGAGTTTTGTTACTGATACTAAAAAATATTACTAAGTTCTTTTGAGAGTTTTTAGTCTTTACACACACCCCCATCTGCTATCCAATTTCTCTTCTTCAAAAAAATCTGAAAATTTAAAAAAAAAAAATTGAGTAAAATTTCAAGTGAAGAAAATCTCATCTCCTAGCTGGTACCCTAGTCATTTTTCTTAATCATGTTTTCTATGCATAATAATTTAAGGATCTTTTTGATATTGAGATGATAGTGATAATATTTTAACTTGAACCTTTAATAGGCTTCATACAATCTTCAAACTAAGGGGTCATTCTTGCTGAGAGGGAAAAACCCCACTGAATCCTAGTAAGTTTATTTACAATGTTTAGTATTGTAAAACCTGATTTTAAAAATGTACACATGAAATATGTGTGTATTTCTTATTTTTTAAGTGTCAGTCATTGTTACCAGTCATCAAGAATACAAACAATAATAAATGCTGGAGAGGATATTGGGAAAAAGGAACACTTTTACACTGTTGATGGAATTGTAAATTAGCACAACCACTATGGAAATCAGTATGGAGTTTGCTCAAAAGACTAGGCATAGAACCACCATATGACCCAACTAAACTGCTCCTCTGTATTTTTCCTAAGGAATTAAAGTCACCATACTTGCGTGATACATGCATACCCATGCACCGCAATTCACAGTAGCCAAACTATGGAACCAGCCTAGCTGTCCATCAATGAATGAATGGATAGCAAAAAGGTGGTATATACACACAATGGAGTTTCATTAAGACATAAATAAAAATGAAATTATGTCATTTGCAGGAAAATTGATGGAACTGAGACTATTATGTTAAGCAAAATAAGTCAAACTCTGAAGCTCAGGAACTGCATGTTTTCTCTCAGATCTGAAGTCAGAGAAGAAAAAGGAAAAGAAAGGTGGGGGTGAATCTCCTGAAAATCAAAGTGAGATCAGTAGAGGAAATGAAATCAGGGGTAGGAGATGGGGAAGGAGAAGTTGAATGCTGGGGAGTGATATTGGCCAAATTATATCATTATATTGTATGCATGTATGAATATGTAACAACAAATCCCATCGCTATGTTCAACTACAATGCACCAATAAAAAATGTGAGGAAAAAAGTCAGCCATTGTTGGAGTGGGAAAAATAAACTGATCAATGCTTATCTTATTTATTTGAATAATCTTTATAATATCAAAATTTTTGCATTCTGAGTGCTGCTGTGAATCTGGTATTTATTTGCAAGGATGAAGTATAAACTTAGTCCTTAGTCCTTTCTAATCTGGGGATTTAGAAATTCAGTGTTGTTTAATGCCTTTAATTTTTTCCATACAGTAATAGACTGAAAATATAGTATTGAGTTATAGGAATGACTGAAAACCCCATATCCCTGGGGTTTATCATCATCTGGTGATCAGATTTCATACTTGATACTCAACTAAAAGTTATACAATGGAGCAAGCCATGTCCTACAAATATTTGGCTTAAACAGAAAGAGAAAATAAATGTTGTAATAAGATATTGTGAATACATTTACAGTGTATGCAGTTACTACAGAATATCAACTCTGTGGGTGTAGCATCTTTCTTTATCTTCCACTAAGATTCTGCCAAGCACAGCCATTGAGGGCCCTCAATCTTGGCTGAATAAATGTAAGATTTGAACAATATAAAATAGAATATTTGTTCTTGTTTTTAAAATGGAAATTGCTACTAATAACTAAATAAAATCAACAGGAGAGTTTACATCATATTAATTCTGAATATTCTGATTCACATACAGGCTAGTCTGAGCTAGTCACTCAGGGTGCCCTAGAAAATGGACTGATCACAAAAAGCTCATATCTTACCCTAAAAACTGTGGGAGCCAGTGAAAGATTATGTAGGGAAATAATATTAATATTATTCCTGTTTTATAGATAAGAAAATGGATTTTCTCTAATTTTCACAGAAGTAACTGGAAGAGATAAAATTTGACTTCCATTTCTCTGAACGCAGAGCCTGTAGGCTTGGCCACTCTCCCAGCTCAAGAGCATTTAAGTCAGGTGAGAAGCAAGATGTGGACCATAATAATCTAAACTGTGATGCCCATTTCACTTTCTCACTAAAGTCAAGAACAAAAGCCACAGTCAAGGGATAGGAGGGAAGTTAGGATCAGGAAGCCTGCAATGTTTAACAAATTGGTTGAAATGGGTAGTGAGATGTATCATCCTTCATAATTATTTCTAAAATGCAAAATAAATACATGATGTTCTTCAACTCAATGAGTCTCTGAGGATCTTGTCATAAAGCGGAGTGATTGGTTAGAATTGGGGTGGGACCCTCATTTCTACATTTCTAACAGGCTCCTGGATGGTGCTGATCAACTGGTCCACAAACTAATCTGTGAGTGGAAAAGCATGAGCTGATTCCTGTTTGAAATACCAGGTAAGGCTTGCAACTCTGCTTTGTTTTGACAAATGAAGTTTGACACCCAAAGCTTTCCAGTTTCACCAGCTTGAACCAGGTATGGTAATAGGCAGTTGTACCAGATATTAAATTTATCACAACAGGCTTAGAGTGAGACTTTGGAGATTAGAGTTCCGGTTTAGGTGGAGTAATAATTATGCAAATATTCCTATACACCTCCCTTTTCATATTCTTATTGAACCTGGCATATTTCCTCAATTTCTCACCACTCACAAAACTAAAATATAAACACTGAAGTGAGGAATTTATTACAATATAATGGTAGACTATGTCAAGAATTATTATTTTTTCCATTTCATATTTGGTACTAGGGAGGATCATGCTATATTGTTTATATGATGTGTGAATCTCTATCTGCTTGATTTTAAAGACAGCAATAAAGTTGGAGTTATTTTAGAATCTTTCATGTTTTTTCAGGTGGTATTTATCAAGGGCCTATAACGTCAGATGGTAGACTAAATATTTAGATGAATTATTTCCTTTACTCTTCACAGTAACTCTATGAGATGAAGCGTAATGAGCTTTAAGGAGATAAAGTAGCTTCCCAAGGTAACAGAGCTGGTAAGTCAGGATTCTCTGAGGTTGGCCTAAGCCCAAAGCCTGGGCTCCTAGTCACCGTGCCCTGTTATTCTTTTTCCGAAAGGAAAGAATTTTTAAATTTCATTTTGACTATTTGTGAAGAGCAAGTTTGAGGATTCTTTCATTAAGATTTTTCTGTCAATAAGGCATTTCTGGCTTGCTATGGGAAGTGATGCTACCAGTCATGGACTGAGTTACCAGTAATTACAAGAATTTCTGACTTTATTTTACATGGCAATGAATTCTGACCATGTGCATGTTTGTTCCTGTTCCTTTTACTCTGTGCATCTATCAGTTCAAACCTAATTCGTAGCTGCAGCTACTGTGACCAACGTTGCCGTGCTGCAAACGCCATCAGAGACTGTCTCTGCAACAAGGGTACGTAAGTGCATAGTTTCTTTAAATCTTTTTTATTAATTCTTTTTAGTTATAAATATATATACATATTTATTATTAGGATTCATTCTGTCATAATTATAAAAGCATAGAATATAATTTGCTCTAGTTTTTTGAAGGTTGTTTACACCATGCAACTAGGATTGAGACTGTGTCACAGAACCTCTTATTTCTCATCTAGATCATTAGGCATTATAAAGACAGAGCCCTAATATTTGAGGCTTTCTAAAGTGGTATAATAAAGAAGTGGAGGCCTATATGATAAAAACACCCCGAGGAACAAGGAGCCTCAAAAGCCAGGCAGTGCCCAGAAACCCAAAGCAGTTGAGTGGTTTAGCAGTGGGTACCAAATAAACCTCTGAGATTCAGAGATATAAAGCTGGATGTGGTTGGCATTAAAGACAGATGGTGACAGGACCTCAGAAAAAGGGTTAAGGCATTTGGCCCCCAGAGGAATGATGTGAACTTTGGTGCTGAAAAACCTATTTAGTAACATTCAAAGCAAGGCTTGTTTAAAAAAAAAATTTTTTTTAAGTCAAAAATGCAGAATCAGGTAAAGAGTCTGAGAGGAAAACTTCTATTTGACCTAGTACTGAGCCTTCAGGCTCTAGACCTAGACTTCCCTACATGTCTTCCTACTTCAGAAAGAAGTTGATCTTCCAGTCAGGCATGCATCTAACCCTGTAGGGAATTCACTATGAGAATTTAGCAATTAGGTGTTTAGAAAACGAAGCAGATTGCTAAAATTACATCTTCTTTGCTTCCACTTCACTGATTGAAATAAATGAGCTCCTTTTGTGAGAATTAATTAAGTACTATATTTTAAGAAACTGAGCAATTAAAGGTTTCAGGTTGACTCATAATCACCCCAGACCCAGGATAGCAAAGGCTGTTATTTGTTCTCAAATCTCCTGTCTCCCTTCTTTCAGAACAGATGGCTATACAGAATGAGTGAAGTTCTCAGTGTAGCCTTGTGATGAAGTCCTGGCTGGTGGCATGTGACCAGATTATTGTGTGAAGCACGAAGTGTCCTTCAGTGCTAGGGACATGCCCTTTTCCCTTTCCTCATTCTTGGTGTCTGGCATGGGGATATGATAGCTTTACTTAGGGAACAAAGATCTTGCATGAAGGAACACCAAGTCAGAAGCCTGGTGTGTTAGTCAGCTTTAGCCACTGTGGTAAAATACCTGAGAAAATCAATTATTTAAAGGTGGAAGATTTATTTTGGCTCAAGTGTCAGAGGTTTGAGTCCATGGTCACTTGTCACCATTGCTATGGGCCTTTGGCAAGAGACAACAACAGGGCAGAGAGTATATAGCAGAGCAGAGTTGCTCACCTCGTAGTGGTCAGAAAGCAGGGAGAGAAAAAGACAGGAAGAGATCAGGAACAAGAAATACCCTTCAAGGACGTGGCCCCCAGTGACCTACTTCTTCCAATTAGGCTCACCTCTTGGGGTTTCCATCACCTCCCAAAAGTAGCACCAGCTGAAGTCCGAACCTTCCACACGTGAGCCTTTGGGGGTCATTGAGCCCTTGAGCACCTCAGGAAGCAGAACTGCCTGCCATCAGAGGCACTCAATGCCTGCATCTGGCATTCATGGAAGAGAGAAGTGAGGTGCTTTCTTGGTTAAACAGATAATTTGAGTTTTATCAATAGTCACAACCCAATCCTAAGCAATTCACTGAGCCATCACTTTTGCAAAAGTTACATTAAAAAAAATAGTATTTCAGCTGCTTCATTGACTAGTACAAAGTGGTCATGGTGGCTACCAGTGTAAAAGAGATTGCAATGAGGTGAATCAGCAGGAAATCAGTTTTCAGATACTCAGTTTCAGCCACTTAACAATTAATTAAATACAATTACAAGGTAAGCAGTGACATTAATATTTTTAGAATAAAGCCTGCCTATTTCCATCATTGTTTCTTTGATAGATTTTGTTTTTCATGCTCATCAAATTTTCTTATATGGATATAAAATAGACACTGAAAAATCTTGATACTCCTATTGTTGAGTACAAAAGTTTGTGTTAAATTTATGGAATTGAAGGGGTGAAAAATAAGTAGGGAAATAGAAAACTCTCTCACTGACAAAATCATTAGTGGACCATAAGGTGAGACAGAAGATTGACATTAATCTTTCTCTGGTAGCCACACTGACTGAACAATGGTGCTTTCTTTAATCAGCAGATGGATGATTCTTTGCAAAATTGTGAATAAAGGAATATTATCCATTGATATCCCCATGCTTCTGGGTGGCCTCCTCATATTTTCTAGCCTACCCAACTGTTCTCAGTCCTAGTGTCTGTACTGATGTTTCTTGTCTGCTTCCCCCACGCTTCGCTAAGATGGTTCCATTCTCCCGATCTTTCCTCGCATCTCCTGGTAATATAATAGGAGCTAACACAGTCTTCACATATTAGCTCATTCAACCCCGTGAGGTACCTGATTGTAAAATATCCTTATTATTCCCATTTTAAAGAGGAGAGTGTGAATCACAGAGCCAGTCAATTGAGGGACTGTACTGCAAATGCAGGGAATCTGGTTCAAAGTGAGACTAATCTACAAATACATCCCATTTCCTCGGGAATAGTTACAAAATAAAAACGATTGGCATTATCTACTAGATAATCACAGCTGCCACAAAATGCAACTCTGAAACCTAGCTGAGATTTGTTTTTTTCATGAAGAATCAGCAATATAGGTCTGAGGAGTACTAGGAAACAGGAACTTTCTTTACCCCACAAATCACACTCTTCAGATGTCCACCAGTTAGTAGAGCTGATCTTCAACCACAGTCCTCTGGGTAAGGATGCTCAAGTGATTAGATTACAGTGTGAACATTAAAAGCAAGAGAATTTTGAGTCTTTAAAACAGAGATTAGTAAGGGTAAGCCCTGCTACATCTGAGCTCAAATTATTCCAACTTTCAAATGAATTCTATTTCCTCTTCTATGAAGCCCAAATCCTTGATCTGAGGAAACTGCTGGAGTTTGATTATTTCCAGCTTAGTATTGAGCTACTGTTCTTCAGTACCATTTATACCTCACCGTCATGTTCATTCTGCCATTGATTTTTTTTCTCTGTATAATTAGCCTTTTGAATCCGGCAAATACAGGGATTAAAAGACTTCTTATCTGTTGTGATCATCACAGACTCTGTTTATGAGCTCCAATACTGATTTTCTTTTAATAAATATACTGTTCAATAAAGCTATTTTTAAAGCAGAATGTTTATAATATCAGCCAATATCTTTGTCTGTGTTTACGGATAAGGAAAGTGATGCCTAGAGGTTTCATATATTGCCCAGGATGAACCAGTGGGTGAGGACAGGAACTAGAACTCACCAAATCACCAGACTCCAGCTTCATGCTATTTCCATCATGCTGTAGTGTCATGTATTTTTCAGATTTAACAGGTCCAAGGTACTAATGTTAAAAAGAGGTCCTTGAATTATATCCTTACAAAGACCATGAAAATCACAATTTCATGTATAAAAATTCACTTAAAAAAACCAATGTATTTTAAGCATATTATTCTCTGTTATCTTTAGCCAATATGTTTTTTTCTGCCAAGTTCTCCCTTCCCCAGTCAGCAGGAAACTAACTGTCCATTAGTGAGAGACATCAGCATATTGTGTGCATGTGATTCCACCACCTGCACCTGACATGGAGGATTGGACCAGAATGGCTTTGCCTTAAGGGCAGGCAATCCACTGAATTTACAAAAACCAATTCAATGTGACACAGCTCGTGAAGAATTAAGATTAAGAGACTCCTTTCCTGAGAATATACAACTGGGTCAGCAGCAGGGCCAGCACCATCTTATAGAAAGTATCAGGACAACCATGATGGTCCATGGTTATTAGAGTTTGGATATGAGGTGTCCCCCAAAAGCTCATGTGTAAGACAATGCAAGAAGGTTTAGAAGAGAAATGATTGAGTTTGAGAATCTTAATCCAATCAATGAATTAATCCCTTAATAGGGATTAACTGAGTGGTAACTGAAGGCAGGTAGGGTATGGCTGGAGGAGGTGGGTCACTGGAGGTATGACTTTGGGATATATACTTTTTATCTGGTGAGTGGTGTCACTATCTCTGCTTTCCAATCACCACGTGAGCTGCTTCCCTCTGCCACACTCTTCTGCCATGATGTTCTGCCTCACCTCAAACCTGGAGGAATGGAGCCAGCTATCAATGGATTGACCTCTGAAACTGTGAGCCCTTAAATAAACTTTACCTCCCCTAAAATTGTTCTTGTAGGTCTTTATGTCACAGCCACAAAAAAGCTGACTAAAATAATGGGAAAGCTGAAGTTACATGAAAAGGAAGATCAAATGCACAAGTAATAAGAGCCACCATTTGCAGAGTACTATGTAAGTCCCTTTCTTAGTTATTTTCCCCTATGAAGTAATTACTATTATTAGCAACCCCCACCAACACCATCTTACTGATGGGAATGCTGAGGAATTAAGAAACTTGTCCAGCATCACACAGTTCATAAGAAGAGAGTAAGATTGAAAGCCAAGCCATGTGGCTTTGCTATCAAATTTGATTTCACATAAAGGCAGCCTGGTGTACAGACATAGAGAAAACAGCAAACAGACGTGCAAAGATAAACACAAAGAAATGGGAAAGGCACAGAGCGAAACAGGGAGTGGAAGGAGAGAGAGAGAGAGAGAGAGAGAGAGAGAGAGAGAGAGAGAGACAAGAGTGCAAGAGTGCAAGAGTCCTCCAGGTCCTAGCTACACTGTAGCTCCTTTCTCCGACTCCCATGAAATCCCTGATTATGTTCCTACACAGCACAACTTATGCCTCTTTCCTTGTAGATGAGAGATCCTGAAATAAAATTATATGATCCCTTTTGACACTGTAAATATAACACACCACATGCTAAAGTTAGTTATATTATGGTATGCCCATGGTAGAGATGGAATATCTTAAAAGATTGATGATCCAATGGGATAGATAAGGTAGACAAATATACACACAGGATAAATATTTATAATTTGAAGAATATAACAAGGCTATAATGTAAGTTGGAGTCAAAGAAAACTGAAAAAACTCCAGCCAGGCAAGGTGATGCACAGTTGTAATTCCAGAGACACGGGAGGTTAAGGCAGGAGTTGGGAAGAATTTAGAAAATTCCAGATCAGATCCTACAGGCAACAGAAGGATTTCTGCTTTTACTGTAAAGAAGAATGAAAATCACTGTCAGGTTAGAAAAAAGGAGTGATTATTATTATTTTTTTTAATTGGGGGAGGTACTGGGGATTGAACCACTGAGCCACATCCGCAGCCCTATTTTGTATTTTATTTAGAAACAGGGTCTCACTGAGTTGCTTAGTGTGTCACTGTTGCTGAGGCTGGCTTTGAACTCGCCATCCTCCCGTCTCAGTTTCCTGGGTTGCTGGGATTATAGGCGTGCATCACCGCGACCAGCAAGGAGTGACTATTTTCTGACATGCTTTTAAAACTCGTTCCCCTGGCTGCTGTGCCAGACTCCTGAGGGCAGAGGCCAGCCAGGAAGACCTGCCAGAGACTGCAGCTGTGACCTACATGAAAGAGAACAGCAACTGGAGCCCACGTGACCTCTTTAAGAAGAAAATACAAAAATACAAGATAAGGTCAGATACAGAAGTGAATGTAGTGTTTAGAACAAAAATCAAACCAGAGTTTAAAATTTTTAAACTGTGTCAAGCAGTACACCACAAAAATTAAAAAAAAAGTCCAACATTTTTATTAATCAATTGCTTGACCCCTCTTTAATATATTTATACATATCTGTGGGAGATGGGTTTTGAGCCCCCTCTTCCTCTGGGATACCAAGCTACAGATGCTTTAGTGCTCTATAAAATATGACATCTTAGCTATATGTAACCTATTACATCTTCCCATATATCTTAGATAATCTCTGGAGAACTTATAATCCTTAATACCATGTCACTGCCATGCAAGTAGTTGTTATACTCTATTGTTTAGGGAATAGTGACAAGAAAAGTCTGTACATGTTCAATACACACACAAATTTTTCTGAGTATTTTTGATCCAGTTTGTCAAAGCCAAGGATATAAAAACTATCAGGAGAACCAACTCTATAATATTTTTTTCATATTTTTGGCTCCATACTCGCATCACTTCTTATATATGACAATAAATTTTTAATGTCACCATCTTGAGAGAAAAGTAGAAAGATGAACTCAGTCTTTAGCATGGATAGTGCCCCAAATTTTTAACAAATTTCTGCTAGCTTAGAAAACTTTCATATTTTCACATCTCAATATTGTTAATGTTGTACAAATTTGGAGGAACATCAAATTTAGGAAAAATACTGTCAGTATTTCTTGACATATGAACTGTAAATCCAGGACAAGCATAAATCCTATGTCATAATTTCTCCAATACTGTCCCTCACTGACAATACTGATGTCAGCAAGAAACTTTTCTCTTAATGTGTTCATAGGGTTTGTCAAATAATCTGAGTCAACTCATTATTTTCACTGGAAAATTATCCTAAGGAATTATTGTTTTTGATATAATATGAATTTCTCTACAATTTGTTTCTTAATATCAAAACAATTCTATTTTGTCACATTTCCTAATCATTTTGAACTCCATTATTTTATCTGAAGTTTTCCTCAGATCTGTAATAACTACATGCTGATGTTCCATGGAATCTAAGCCTAGTTAAAAAGGAAATGACGGGAAGGGGGTCCGGATGGTAGTAAAACTGGTGGGAACAATAGTTCTAGGTCTCAGGTGGGCACTAGAGGAAGAGAGCTGGAAAGCTGGGGGGACCTCAGTTAAGGTGGCACCTTTTAAAGGGAAACTTCCATGATTCCCATAAATCAGATTTATATGCATTCTCCCCATAGCACTCTAAATTCACATCTCAAGTAACATAGATCATATTGTATTAAAATTACCTTTGTAGTGGAAAGACATCTTTGGACATTAAGCTCTTCAAAAACAGATCTTAACTTTTTTGTTCACTATTGTACCTTACTATATAATGGCCATTTGATAATCATGCTAACTGCATGACTAGATGAATGAATGAATGATGATTTAAATATTTGTAATAAATTTCAGAAATTGCTATAATATAGTAAACATGATCATGATAAAGGAGTAGATATCAAGATATCATATACTGCAGAAAGCTAATTATTGTTGAAGTTGGATGGTATGTTCATGAAAATTTCGTTTTCTCTCTACTTTCGTAAAATATTTGATACTTGTAATAAGTTTTAAAAATAAGAAATATTATGAAAAATTTAGTGTCACTTGTGTTACAAACATTCTATATAGGAAAAAAAAACATTTTGGGGTCATGGTAATTATACATGGTTTAAGTATTTTTCCTGTGGTTGGCAGAATTCTAAGATGACTCTTAACTGTGTAGGATTCCCTCCCCTTGAGTGTCAGCTGGATCTGTGAATATGAAGGAATATCACTCCCATGATTATGTTATATGCCAAATTGAAGGGATTTTTCTAAATGAAGTCTCTAATGAGATTATTGTGGGTGGGTCTGGCCTAATCAGGTGAGTCTTCTGAAAGAAGGCTTTGAAGAAGCAAGATAATGGGAACTCTATAAGAGCAGGAGAACTCTATCAGCAGCCACTTAAGTTTGGAATTGGACCCCAGCCTTAGATAACACCTCAGTCCAATCAATTCTTCATGTGCAGCCTTTGAGACTCTGAGTCATGACAAGAGTCCTAACCCAGAGCAGCTGAGAAATAGTAAATACATGTTCTTTTTAAGGTACTCAATCTGCAGTAATTTGTCATGCATCAATAGAAACTAATACATTTCCTTGCACTTTTCTAGATTTCCCAGAGTTCTTTGTAATAAATATTTATTTTGTAACAGGAGAAAAGGTTGTTTAAAACAAAAAACAAGGAAAGTTAATATGGATAATTCTGGCTATATTTTCCAGGAAAGTGAACTGATGTCATTTTTCTTAATGTCATGAACAAAGAACTACATCAAATAAGAGGAAATCTCTTTGTACTTTAATGCTCTGGACCAAATCCAAAGTCACCCTGCTCAAGGACAAAAGCTAATATACTCTATATAATTGAACTGATGGGTTCTGAAACAAATGTGCTGAAAGATAACCCTTTGCATAAATCATTTTTTCTCTCCCTGTACCGATTCATTGAAGCCATCTCTAACAAACAGATTTTAATTTCAGTTTAGACACCAACACCCATCAGGCTACTTCACTGATTAATGATGGTAAAACTGAGTGAAAGGGGAAGCTATTCATGAAACAAACAATATAACCATCAATCAAGCCTGCGGCTGATAATATTCAAATACTGTATAGTATTTAACTCTCTCGCACCTCTCCATGGAGACCTGGTGAGCAGTTAAACCTTTTAAGAGTAATATCAAAATTACCAGTGCAAAGGTTCACAGGATCAATTAGGAGGACTCAAAAATACAATGTGATATTCACTGATCGCCCACAATGAGCTAAATGCTACAAATGTGTGCTTAGCTTCAATCCTCACACAGAAGCACAAACATTTCTTTCTCCAACACCCATCTGCCTCCTGCACCTGCCAAACGGGCAAGTTAAATAAGTGGAGAACAGATACAGAACAATCAACCCAGCATTTTTCAAGTCCCTTCTGATGACTTGTCAAGTCCTTTAACCAAGTGAAATTGTTTTTGGTGTTATTTCATTATTTTCCCAGTCTGTGTTTACATGGGTACTTGCACCTATATACAATCCTAAATTTAAGTGGGGGTGATTTTAGTTACTCTCAAATCAAAAACCAAGTGCATCACCCACTGATGCACTTGGGATTCAACAGTGGCTTAGACCCTACTGTTGTAGAATAACTTTCCTTATTCACCCCCAGTTAAATTTACAATTGTATATAGATGCAAGTACATATATTGACACATTCTGCTGGATCCCAGCACATTCCTCCCTCCTTGGCCAACATTCTCAGAATTCATTGTCACAAATATCAGCCATATTTTTGTAAATAGAGGTTAGCAAAGTCCCGAAATTCTTTTGGGTTGACTTTCTCATGGGCGCTGGAACATTCTTACATTGACAGGGGTGGGGCATGCACTAGTGTTGGAAGGTTTGATCAACCCAAATCCTCCCATGAGTCTACACCCTCTGTTGGGACCTACTTAATACTGCATGTTACATAGAGCTCAAACTTTCACCTGAGAGACCAGGGAAGGTTATACATTGCTTTAAGGAAGTAATTTGGGTTCCAGGTGTCTCCACCCTGTGACTGAAAGAGGTGACAGATTCTTTCAGTACAATGAGAAAATGATGAGTTTTCAGTGAATGCTTTGAGCTGGGACTTAAAGTTTGTCTTTTTCTGCCATTACACTCTCATCTGCTATACTCCACAGTTCTTTCAACTACCATATTGCATCTACAATTTCACCTACTAAACTAAGCCTTCAATGGTACCATCACTGCAGGGAATCACAGGGGAGATTATTTGGTTAATTGCTTTTTCACTCATTTCAGTGACTGTTCAAGTCTATTAATTTAATGTTAACTTGATTTTTACTTTCCTTTAGTCCCCATGAGGACTCTATAAATTCCAGTTTCCCCCTTATTTTCCTACAGGTCTGTCGCCTACAACCCCTCCTGTTATAACTTTCTGTCACAGGTGGGACTTTTTACATGCAGATAAAAGAAACTGACTTTTCACTAATTAAAGAAAGTGGGAATTACTTAAAAGATGCAGGATAGCTCACATACTCTGGGAGGGCTGGAGAAGCAAATTAAGAATTTTACAACCATAAACAAGTCCCCAAATCAAACTATGGAACTTGCCAAGACATCTGGAAGCTCCTGCTGGTCCCAGAGACCACAGCACATTCAGGCAGCCTCAGGGGCTGGACCTGCTGCAGGAGCCATGGACACCGTTGCCTTTAGGAAGTGGTTGCCACCTCCACCCCCAAATGTTCAAATATATTCTGGGTTGTTCCTGCTTCTTTGTGTCCTAATTACTGATGCACAGTGTGCACAGCAGATGGATCTGAATGGCAGGGCCTCGCCCCACGCTGTAATGGTGAAGTCCTGGAAAGGCAAGTAGCTGGCAAAGAATCATAGAAAAAGCATTTACCAAACATAGAAAGTGGGTTCTGAGGTTCAGGTAGCAAAACAGTAAAATAAAATAAAATTGACACATCTCCATTCTGCTGGCTTTACGAGAAATGGCAGGTGCCACGTACACAGAGTGAGCCAGGTTGCAATTTGTGCATTTCCTTCACTTTCTATTTAACTTTGGGTCAGTTAACCCCTCTGAGTTTCATTTTTACTCATAAACAAAATGGATATAAAACCAGTCTTGCAGGGATTTAAAATAAGGTGTGTGCACTAGACGTTCAAACTTTGAAAACCAGTTCCGAAAAAATTCATCAAAAGGTTCAGTATTTGTGAGGCCTCCTTTTGTTGAATTTTTAAAAACTTCATATATTCACATTTAGTCTTCCTAATGAAAGTATTATTTCAAGTCAGCGTTCATGTTTTATACTATGTTTATTTCCCCAAAGCAGTACACATGCACGCATACACGCACATGCACACGCACACACACACACTCACACTCACACATACTAAATGAACTAATATCCCAAATTATAAATAAAAATGAGAGATAGGTAGCAATGTTTCGTTCTATAGCAGCAAATCAAAGAATATATGAGTCCAGGATATGTCCCACTGCAACTCTGAAACGGTTTCCTGAGGGCCCCACTGATGACTTTGCTACGGGTTTATGAGCCACTCAGTTGAATGCAGTTTGTTACATATGCTGAAATCTAATCTCCAATGTGATGAGATTTGAGGGAGGGTTTTTGGAAGGTGACTATGTCACAAAGGCATTGTGAATGCTACTAGTGGTGTTAAAAATAAACCAAGGCACAAAAAAATTTTAGTTTTTAAGTGAACAAACAGCAATTTGTGAATCCAGCAGCTCCAAACCAGAAGTGGTTGGGTTGTGGGAGGGGGGAAGTTTGGGAAAGAAACACAAGAAACAGGCTATTGTAGGTTGAATACAAATATAAAACAAAGAAATTCTTTGATTGGCTATAGTTTAAAATTGCCTTATTTGGTTCATTCTGTTGAAGAGTGCTTAGTTATACAAGTTAGTTTGTGGCTTCTGATTGCTTAGTTGTAAGTTTCATTTTTCTTTAGCGTAGGCATTTACAAGAAATAACCCAAGTTAAGTTTTGCTTGTGTTTGCATATTGAGCAAAGTGAAGGTCACTTGTAAGAACTCACCAACTTTGTCTGTTCAGGGAGTCTTCAGGCCTGCTCTCAGTTCTAATTTACTTTAACAGTGCCCTTAGGAGAGACCCCTTAGTCTTGTGCCTTAGTCTTGCACTTCTCGGCCTCCCAAAGGAAACAAATTTCTGTTGTTTATGGGCCACCCAGTCTAATGTAGTCCTCACGGCCTGAATGGACTAGAACAACCACAAAGTGACAAGTACATTGTTCTGCATTGCATTGGTCTCTGAAAGGCACCACCAAGCACAAATGACACCATACAGGTCATCACTATGATAAACAACTCAAACAAAAGTGCCAACTCTCCAAACTAAGGCTATCCAATGAAAAATCAATGGTAGATCTGGAAGGTATAGGATAGTAACTAAAGGGTGATATATTTTTTGCACAAGTCAAAAAATGAATCAAGACACTAAACTAGCTTAATAACAATGTATTAATGCATTTTTTGGGGGGACAGAGGTACTAGGGATTGAATTCAAGGGCATTCCACCACTGAGCCACATCCCCAGCCCTATTTTGTATTTTAGAGACTGAGTTGCTCAGTGCCTCATTTTTGCTGAGGCTGGTTTTGAACTTGAGATCCTCCTGCATCAGCCTCCTAATCTGCTGGGATTACAGATGTGTACCACCTGCCAGGCAAATATTTTAAAGCATGTATTTTTAACTCATTCACAATATCAAGGAACATTCCCATGAGATGAACTTCCTCCAGTATAAATCTGATCATTTACTGTCTCCCTCAAACTCCCTACTGATTCTCAAAATAGACCCTACACCCGTGGAAATGACAATTACACAGGAAAAACAGGTAAATAAAACCTGATTTAAAGTGCTGAGAAATTCCATCTCCACTTAACCAATGCTAAAGAACAGTTGTTCCTTATTGCCTTCATCAAATATTAAAGATTCTTTCCTCAAAGGAAAGGAGGAAACATGGGCTCCTAGTCCTCCTCCCACAGTATGACCCTGGCAAGTCACAGGGTTTCTAAGTTCATTTTCCGCATTTATAAAATGAAGAAATTGGACAACATACTTTCCAGCAGGCCCATGCCCCACCTCCACCTAAAGTGGGCTCTGCTTCCATTGGCTTGATTGATCAAGGTAATTGGTCAAAGAAAATAAAACACAAATTGTAAAGCTGCCAATTCTGAGTCACATAAGCAAAAAATAATGTAGTTACTCAGCATTTACATAATGCTGTATTGTGCCTTCAAACTATATTTGGGCATTAATCAACACAAACCAAAAACAATAAAAGAGACAGGAAATTGACATTGGCAAAATTTACCCAAACGCAGGAAAAAAATGACATTTTAAAATTATGGAAGAATGATTATATCACGTGAGCCACATGGACTTTTAGTGGGATTGTGTCACATAATACTCAAAAGGGAAAGGAACACCAAAATCTGGACTGGACCCTACTTCTTGGGTCCATTCCTCATTCTATTTCTATTCATTGTGTGGTTCACTGGTAGCTGGCTGGATGATCATTTCTCTCCCATGCAGGTGGCCTGGTCTGACTCAGGACCAGTATTCTGACCCTCCCAACCACCCTTCCTTCTTACAATTAGACAGTTCATTCAACCTTCCCTGAGCATTTGTTTTGCATGCCAGCGCTCCACAGAACCCTCCCATAAATCAATAATTGAAATCAGTCCCTGCTCCTCTATCCCCACTGCCTACTTGTCCTCTGCTCTTTCCTTTGTTCTGCCTCCCACAGTAGCCTCTCTTCCTCCTCACACATGTGAAAGGCTCAGAGTGGCCTCCCTTCCATCCTCCTCTCCTCCAACTATGCCCACTCCTCAAGGGCCTGCCCATTTCCACCTCCATCTCCACCTGCACCCTGGCCCCAGGTTTTCCCATCACAGATTGACTTTCCCCAAACCTGGTGCTCTATCTTGGATGTGTAGGACTCCCCCGGGATTTTGCAGCAACCCAACAGCTTTGGCCTGGCATTCCCCAGCCCCATCTCTCTCACTTTATTCAAATTTCAGTCAAATTAGCAGTACCAACATTGAGCAATAACCAAACTTTAATTATGGGTAAGGAAATGATTTGTGAAATTTCAGAATAAAATTTTTCCTCTTAGATAATAATAATCAATTAAGAATGACATCTCTGAAAATTAATAATTAATTTTTTTCAATGAAAATAGAATGAAATCATACTTTATTCAACCTAGATATTGAATGCTTTCTGTACTCTGGAGATAAAAAGATGAAAAATATGTTCTTGAACTCAAAAATCATACAGGTTACTAATAGAGGTGGATGTGAATCAACTAAGTAATAATGACATGGTCACTGCAGTAGAAGTATGATTTAGTTGGAGGAAAATGCGAAGCAATGTATTGCTTTGTCATAGCTCTGAAATGGAATTTTTAAGAAAATATTAAAATAGTGTATTTGTGTCTGTCACTGTAAATTATAGGCTTTTGAAGAATCAAACTATGTCTTTGATATCTTTGATATATCCAGCACCTAGAAAAATATTATACCTTACATACAATAATCACTCAATAAGCGTTGACCTGAACTGAAATGAACTGCATTGTTAGTTATTCTTAGGGCAGGGGAAGATTTGTGAATGGATTTTCAGAGGAGGTAACAACTGAACTAGATCTTAAAAGATAAGTTGGAATTTTCCATGAAGATAAAAAATAGAATAGGATTTGTAAGACCATGGAAAATGTGAAATAATAATGATAGCAATAATAAAAGCTAACAATAACGCCAGAAACTGGTAAGTACTAATTTGCATTATCATTTAATTCTTACATATGTTTAATTTTTACAGATGAAGAAACTGAGGCACATAGTGGTTAAAAAGCATATCTAGGGCTGGGGTTGTGGCTCAGTGGGGGAGCACTTGCCTAGCATGTATGAGGCCCTGGGTTCGATTATTAGCACTGCGTACAAATAAATGAATAAAATAAAGGTCTAACAACTCTAAAAATATATATATATAAATAATTTTTTTTAAAAAAAGCATATCCAATGCCACCCAGTAGGTAAATTTGTACCCCAGGGACATCTGTGATTCTCTGACTCCAAAGCCTGTTAGTGAAGTAACACTACACACTCATGTGGAACTGAGCCAGCTCCAGTGTCCTGCCAACCTGGTACCTATGGTGACCCATTGTCTTACCACTCTTCAGAGTGGGAGTACATCTGTCCCTTCACTCCTGTGACACTAATATTTTCATGACATAACTTTCCTCTCCGATAACTGCTCTTGGAATCTACTCATCTTTGCCTCTCTCTGCTATTGTTTTTCTGTTTCTACTGATTCCCACTCCTCTTCTATGTCTCACATTGCTAGAGTATCTCTCTGGGCTAGAGTAACCATCTGTGGTCACCATTTGTTGGTTTGAGCTGTCCAGCATCCAACTCTCATTGACACTCCAAACTCCTTTATAGATGTTCTGTTGTGTGTCTGTGTGTCAGTATAGTGACAGAACCACAATCCACACAGTCGTCATGAACCAGTGCTTTCTCTCCCTGCCCAGCCTGGCTATGGGATAGTAAGTCATTTGGCCTAGGACAGCCAGACCAGCACAAGGACCACTGCATAAAGGAGCAGCAGTGGGCTCGGCAAACTGAACCTGTCTCTCACCTGTGGAACTTTTGGTGCCACCTGCCTGCAAAGCCCCCAGAGGACTTTGGTTTCTATCTCTTTCCTGAGCATCCTCCAGGATCCTATAGATATGTGAGCCACAGGCCACCATCCAATGAATTTCCAACTGAAGTAAAACTAGCCAGAGTCATTTCTGTGGCTTGCAAACCGGAGCCCATTCAGAACTCAGACACCAGGTAGTTTTAGCCCTCACATCTGAGCTACACTTGGCTATGGTCCTTATCCACAATCCAATTTGCTGAGGACACACAACCCAAATCATGGCAACTTCTGTACTAAGAACCTTTTGCAGCCTCTGTGTTCAGGAGGGAGCTGGGGGCTGCTACTCAACTCTCAGTCACACCCTAAGTCAAGATTCTAGAAGTCTGTAATATGCTTATATTCTGAGAGGATCAAGACAGCGACAGTGGAGGATTAAAGAAACATGAGAAAAAAGAGATGAAGCAAGGGCTCTGATGAAATGGGCAGAGGTGGAAGCATTGGTCTTAGAAAAGAAGGGGAATCACCTCTCCCCACTCTGGAAAGGGGAGATAAGGGTGGAATTGCAGAGGTAAGTACATTTAGTGAGTGGAAAGAACTTGAAAGAGCTATTGTAAATAGATCTGTCCCCTGTGTGATATAAGAGCCAAGGTCATCTGCTGACAGTGTAGGGAGTTTGGGGGAGGATTTGCAGAGATGAGTGAAGACTTGGAAAAGCCACAGTGAGAAACAGGAGAGGGAGCCTGCTGGGAATTGGCAAAAGGAACTTAAGCTGCAAGGAGGCAACTCTTTCTATCTGCAGTTGTTAATAGCAATGAACCACTCTGTAGACACTTTTCAAACAAAGACTCAAGACAAAGGACCCACAAACCTTCTCTGAGACTATGTCTGTGCAAAATCAGGGACTTGCAAACTCAAGCAAATTTCACAGGATAGAAAAAAATGTCTAAACTAGTCCTTCAATTTTGCAATTTTACAGCTGTAGAGCTACTTAGAATAAGCTCCTTTGACAGCCCAAGGAGGCAATAATTATTGGGGACTTCAGAGTTTGAGACAATAGAAATTTGTTCGCAAGGAATCCAGATTTTGTTGATTCAACTTTCTTCTTTTTGAGATTAACAAGTTAGTCAACTTTGTACACAAAAATATGAAGGAAAATTAGACAAAAGACTTTCAGTGGTCTCATAGAAGTTTTAAGTAGTGATAAACAATTTTGTTTAAAGCAGTTTTTGCTATTATTGGTAACCACCAAAATAACCCTTGTTTGCACCGAAGGTGTAGCTCATGCAGGAGGCCCTGGGTTTGATCCCCTAAACCGCAAAAAAAAAAAAAAAAAGAAAAAAGAAAAAGAAAAAGAAAAGAAAAGAAAGTGAGGAGGGGTAAACTTCTTTGAAGTTGAATAGACAATGAAAGCCCATCTCTAAAGTCTCTGAGGATCACATGGTTTGGGTGTGGTCCATGTGATGATACATGCACAAAGGATTAATTCTTCACATGTCCTGTCTGCTGGCTCTGGTAAGCAACTGAACTGATACATAAATTGCAGACTTCATTGTAGCTTGCCAGTTAGATTTGTGAAGGAAAAATGTGCTTCTGACACATTATAGGAAAATGAACAACCACTCTGCATCAGCTGGCCTGTCCTAAAAGAAGGCAGCGTCTGGATAAAATTCAACAAGCAATTTTAGCTTTTGTTGCATTTTGAATAAAAGTAGTTGGCTGAACTACTACCTATTTAAATTACTGAAAGCTGGTGATTACAAATAAGCCTCCTGGCTGATCATTAGAGTGGCAGTAGACATCATTCAGAACACCAAGAGGTTGGACAGGATTCCAGAAGTCATTTTCCCTTAAACTGAGTGTTGCAGACAAAAGCAGTTGAATCTTCAAAAAATGAGTACTCTTAACTATTGTACTTATGGATGGAGCCTGGACAGACATGGGTTAATTTATTCAGCTCTTCAGAGGCTTGAAGATTTCATATTCAGCAAAGATGAGGCACCACAGAGATTAAAATTCATCATCTTTCTCTTGGTTTTTTCAAACCCCCAAAGCATCACATTCTTAAAAGGATGATTCTCAGACAGAGAATCGTCTTTCCTATTTGAGGTACAGCACAGCAAGGAAACAAAAAGATAAAATTCTCTTTCTGAAACATAACATGATTCAAAACAGCCACTAGAGGACAGTGGTAACACTGAGGATGCTTCAAGGCAAGTGCTTAGATCAGAACCTTAAAATGAAAGCTGTTTTGTCGTGTTTTAAAAGCATTTTATTGATTGTTTAACAAATAAGGGTGGGTGAGGGGATGGAAAGAGAAGAAAGTATTTTCTTGATCACATTCATGTGACATTAATGGGAAACGGCAGTAAAAATACCACACAAGCATGTGAGCATTTGCACTGACACACATTTCCACGATAGCGGACTTCTGCCCTGTGCCTTTGGGATGACAGTTGTAGGACGGTGATTCAGCACATATGATGTAATGAGGTCAGTCCCCCGATCCACTCTGTGATTTAACCCTGCCTCCAGAACAGCACAAGATCAAGGAGGCTGAGCAACAACAAAACACAGCACAACAAAACACAAATCACTGGCAGATGACCTTCTGGAATATTCCAAAGCAGCTGTATTGGTAGGTCATTCTCTGACTCTGTGTGTGTGTGTGTGTGTGTGTGTGTGTGTGTGTGTGCTTTTAATGTAAGTTCTGTCTTTTAGAATTATGAAGTCAAAATTATTACTTTTTAAAAAAATTCCCACAGCTCTCTTTAACCCACGCTCTTTGTGGGAGGTAAGAGAGAAATGATTCACATGATTGCTAAAATGCATGTGAAAATGCAGATTAAATGGTGACAGACATTGAAGCACTCAGCTGTGATTCTTTAAAAATCTTGCCCTACAGAGGATTGGACTGGGGATGTGGAGGACACAATCAAGAATTAATTATAACACTATGTAGAACAACAGACCTTAAAGCTGAAAAGTATCTTAAGGTCCTGAGCATATAATATTTTCCATTATTTCCAGCCTATAATTTTGCTCTCAGCCATTTTAAGTAGAAAATTATCACAGTATACTGTGATAATACATCAAGAAGCATTTTCCACATCAGTCACTGCTAAATTGATCATGGAAATGTGACTGTAGATAGAGTTTGCAAATGTTATAAGCAACCAAAAAACCTTTGGGGATTCTAAACAAACCTATAATACAGGACAGGAGTTGCTACCAACACATTTTGATTCCCTGAGACTGAGCTATGATGGACAGCGTTGTGACTTCCATAGATAACATCTTGGCTCTTTGAAGGAAAAGGGTATTAGTCACCTTGAGCTTAGATGTTAATGAGAAATACCCATGCCCTTGTTCCTTCAGAGCATAATGACCAGCCCTAATTGTTGACAATAAAAGGAAATAAGAGTGATACTTAGGTCCATGACACTTTCTCCAACCATCTGCCTGAAACACAACTACATTAATTTATTGAACATATTTACTCATATTATCATTTTTTGTCAGAAAATACACACTTTTTATATGACCACATCAAAAAGCAAACTGTTGTCTAAGGAAAAGTGTCCTATAATGAGTCTTCCAACCACAGTTTATTCTAACCTTTTTCTAAGAATCTGTGTGACCTCAGATTTACCTTTCCTTTTTCTTCAATAAAATAAATTTCTGAGGGAAAATCAAGCAAGTCTAAAATATCTGGCCACTTGGATTCACTGGGGTCATTCTACTTAATAGAGGAGACAATTCCTAAGACTTCTGAAGAAGCCTTCATAAGGCACAGTGGCTCTGAACACCAAAACTTTTTTGAATACTTGGTTTTCCTGCAGGTAAAGAACCTACTCCTATGACTTCCAGGATAAGTTGTAAAATGAATAAGTCATATGCCAGGGTGAAACCTCAGATCCTAAAGTGCCTGCAAATTAGAGATGCTTTAAGACCCAATTAAAATGTGCAGTGGAATATATTCTACTGATTCCTCTCAGAAGCTTCCTGGTCTTGCTGGAAGAGATATGCACCCCTATATTTCTTAATTGTACCTTTCGAATGACCGGACCATTTTATACTATAATTTTTGTACACACTTAAAAAGCCTGGCCATCTCTCACACATTCCTTAATTGTCCAGGACCATCTTGCTCATTTGTGATTCACCAAATGTTGACTAAATTGATGAGATGGCAATGTAGAAGATAAACAAGGGATGGGTTTCTCCAACACACTTCCCTGAATGCACTTGAACCTGAGGCAATTCAACCTTCCATTGAGAACCAAGAATTAGAGCTTCTATGTGTGGTTATCCACTTGTTCACAGGTATATAAACTGCCACAGGCTGCCCCTATCAGATATGCAGCTGTTTGGCCTCTTAGTCCACCTTGAGGTTTTTGAATACTGCTGGATAGAGTTAATTGATAGTGCTGAACAGGAGGTATTGGCTGCATCATGCCTAACATAGCATCTCTCACATTGGAGCGCTTCATAGTCTTATACTCCCCAAAAGAAATAAAATTCTCAAGTATAATCAGGAGGGAGAAATAGCTAACTGCTAATCACTAACATCTGCTTCTGTAGTGTGACTTGCTTGCATTGGCTGGAAACAGTGACTGTACCGCCCACCCCCCTCACGCTCATTTTCATTTAACACTGATAACAAAGGAGCAAACATACGATCCCCCCACACACTGCTTTTGGGTGTATGGGTGGTCGTCGCTGGCCAGCTGTAATAAAGTCTTCTTTTGGCTTTACATGAATGGCTTGGATGATCTTGTTTTTGTCAGGTATAACAATACAAGAAGGAAGAAAGAAAGGAAGGAAGGAAGAGAGGGAAGAAAAGATGGGCTAAGTAGAAAGACATTAAGTCTAGTTTATTGAATATTGACAGCATTGTCAAAATCAAATCTGCAGACTGCTAATGCAGGCCACTTGTTCTACACTGAGCCCTGTCTCCTCTATCTCTCTTCTCAGTAATGCCATTTGAATGGTCCACATAGCTTCCATGATGAAAATTTTGTAAATTTAGATGTTTTAAGAAGTTGGGTTTTTTGATTTCTTACCCAGTTTACATCTGTTTCTCCTTATTCTTTCCAGACCCTGCCATTCTTCTCAAAACTCCTCCATGTTATAGAGTTTATGAAATTACTTGAACCATAATTACTTTTAATGTGCACTTCACCAGAAGTGCATGATGTTCCTGTGTTAGGAATGAAGCCTACTTGGAGTGAAAGTTGACAGATGGAAAGATGACATGCTACAGGTAAAAGAAAATGAATGCAAAAACAAACAAGGAAATAAAATTCTGTTTGTTTACTTTTTCACAGTTGGGAGGAGAACCTCAAAATTTCATGTATCAATTACTATAAAACAGCACCAAAACAATCACGAAAAATAGATGTGACGTTGCCCATGCCCTAAATAAGATTTTACCTCCCTCCTTTCTTTTTCCTTCCTTCCTTCCTTCCTTCCTTCCCTCCTTTTCTTTCATTTACTCATTCATTTTTTCATGATTATATATGTCAGCAAATAAAATCAGAAAGATTTTTTCCTTTGAAAAGTGAGAGAAATGCAAAAGGTCCCAACATCCTACAGAAGTAGAAAAAGTTTAATGGAGCTGTCTATAATATATGCTGTAATACTATTGATTATTTTTCCATGGGGAAAAAAACTGGTAGAGTCATAATTCTGTTATATCAACCATGTTTATTTTAGGCTTATACTTTTGTGGATTTGACTTAATTTCTATAACTCAATACCAAAATGCAAGGTTTTGCCACTGTAAGAATCTTTGAGGACATTTACATACTACTTCAGACTGTCATGTCTTTTTCTTGATGATTTAGTTAGGATCATTTGATTAATTAAAACAGAGGTTCACTCATGACATCTGTGCCAGCAGCTAGTTAATTGTTTACCAAACCATTTTTCCTTTCTTCCCAAGTACACTACCAAACAGCATGTCATAACTGTCTTTCCAGTTGGATGTAGACTATGGCTGGGCGATGGTCAATGAAATGTGGCTAGAAAGATATATATACTACTTCCAGGTCCTTCACATGACATGTTCCCATCCACAATTCTTCCTTCACCTGGTGCCCACTGAATGGAGAATACTAAGGCTTAAGAGAACTTTCTAGAGCCTAAATTATTACATGGAAGAGAGCTTCCCAATAGACTCAACCAACCAAGATAATGCTGTAATATAAGGAAAAACTTTATTTTAGATTTTTTGTTTTGTTGTACAGTGCTAGAGATCAAATCCAAGGCCTCACACATTCTAGGCAAGTCTTCTACCACTAAATACATCTTCAGTCCTTGTTTTGGAAATTTTGAAGTTCTGTTCAAAATTTTTAAAAGTCTACCAAAGACTCCTTAGACATTCCTTTCTCTTCTAGAAAGAAATGTTCTTAAATTTTCCCAGAAAGAAGAGAAAATCCTAACTAATTCTGGTCTGGACCAACCAGATCAGAGAAATGCACCAGCCTGAGAAAACCAGTGTTATTCTAAAGATCTTCAGAGATTCTAGCTAAAATGGGAAAACCAAAACCAAATGCTGGCAGCTGGGGTGAATATAGGGATATGCAGCTTTTTCTGTCATTCATCCATGAAGCACCAAGCAAAGATGCTGTGAATATTCAATTCAAAAAAACATTTAGTAAGAAAAAACTATGTGCCAGATACTAACAAGGTCTTCCTCCAGTAGATCAGTAGATGAGAGAGGTTCACACTCTTGTCAAAAGTATAGAGACCTAGAAAATAATACAACTTAATGAAACAATTAACAAGGGGCTGGGTAAGGCCAAATAAACCAGGTATAAAGAAGTGGAGAAGGAACATGAGAAGTAGAAATTGTACAATAGAAGTAGGAAGCAGGGCTTAGAGAGATCACTTGAGGCCCCCAGGGGCTTTACACAGGACTCGGAAGTCTTGCATTGTGATGAGGAGAAATTAGAAGCAAGCACCCATCTTGGATCTGACCCTTCCAACCTTCTTTTCATCATTCCCCATCTTTCCTTATAAATCCTACTTTCTAACCATTGAATTATCATTTTGTTGCCTTCGCTCTCTTTTAAACCAGCTAGGTTATTTCTTGGTTTTGCATAGACTGTTTGAATTTCAGTCCCTTGAACTGAATATGAATCAAAAGATTAACCAGGGAAGAGTACTTCCGTACTTCTCCATAGCTGGGCCCCAAGGCATAATTCCAGGTGTCCCATCAGAGTCATGAGGGCACCGGCATGCCAACCAAGCAACCGCAACTTCTGGATTTTTTTCTGTCTCATTTCAACACAGACCATCATGCAATAGCTTGGATTTCTATGCAGTATTTTTGGTCAGATATGAAAAAATAAATAAATGATCTTGCCCTAATTTTTGTGATCCTCTGGAATTGGCTGCCACTGAACAGAGTTGTGCAATTTCTCTGAAGGGAACACCCATTATTCTGGGAAAATTTCAGCACATTCCTTCCTAGAAGAGAAGGGAAAGGCTAAGTGGTGTCTGGCAGAATTTTCAGACCTAATTGTCAAGAAAAATGACATTTCACAATGATGAGATGGTATGGTGGTGAAAATTCTGATTTGATATCGCCACTGTCCCCAAAAGATTCACCACTCCCTTGCATATCCATCATTTAGCCCTGAGATACCAATTTGCTAATGGCCTCACTTGAAAAGTCAAGTAAATTGCCTTGTCCAAGGCCTCCCACAGACTCTTTCAGGCCTAGAACTAGTACTTTTGTTTAGGGGCTAAGCAGACTGAGACTGGAATCTTTGTTTTATCCTTTTTGAGTCACAGAGTAGGCTCAGTGACCCTGTTATTTATCAATAAAAGAGGAGAATGGCTGAACAACACTTACTTCTTCACGCCCTTAACTCATCCTATTCATTGGATCAAAACAGATTCTCTGTTTCTATCTTCACCTTTTTAATGGAGGGGGGGCGGGTTCTTTCAGCATAATAATTGAGATCCTTCTGGACTTTCCAGTCTAAATATTCAATATTTCTCTATAATGTTTCCCTGGTTTATTTTCCTCATAGAATGCATCATTGCCTGGAATTATCGCAAAAAAAAAAAAATTCATTGGTTCACTTGTCAATCAACTGCACTCCCTCCACACATACATACCCACTGGACTGTAAGTTCCATGAGCAGTTAAACCTGGTCTGCTTGTTCACCACTGCATATACAGTACCTTAGCACATAAGAGTCAATTAAATGAACAGGAAAGTGAAGGAATCCAAGATGTACTAAAAGAAGTGGCAATATTAGATTTTTTTGGTCTTATGGAATGCTTCCCAGAAATGGGCAGATACAGCGCAATGAGAAATCATCATTGTAGATGAAGGGAGCTTCGTGACATAAAGCCAGTACTGAGGAAGAGGGCCGAAGCGAGGTAGAAATGAGGATGGAAGGAAGCCGAGGGTTTGGGGATTTCTGTGATTCTACTGAGAACAAACTTGGCAGTGACTACAGGGCCACCCAGGGGTACAGCAGAGAAACATCTGCACGTTCCTGTTGTACTTCAAAGATATTCTTAATAGACGTGTAAGCCTGGAGTCATCCTTATTGAGCCCCTAAGCCATTTGGAATGTAATGTGTTACAACTGTGATGCTTATCACTGCTTATCACAGATATTGTGAGGATTAAAAGTGATTAAAGCGCACAATACCAGTAGCACCCTGATACATAAGTATACTCCCTGATGTATAATACCCATAGCTCCTTGACTGCTCTCCCAGGCATCTCTGCATCTCCTTGTGTATTCATCATTCTTGTCGACATTTAGATGAGCTCATGGTTCCTATCTTTGAAATAATCTGTTTCTGTGTCTTTATCTATTTACCACCCTGCTTCTCTGCTCCCCTTCGTAGCCGGGATTTCAAAAATAACCTCCCTCCCACACTGGGTGGCCTACCAACCAGAGTCAGTTACAGAGACTGCTCATGCCAAGGCCACAATGACTTCCTGTTTCAAAAACAAGGAGCACATTTAGCCCCTTCCTTCTTACTTCTTTGCAGCATTAAAATTTCTTGAGCACTCACTTCTCAAAACCTCTTTCCCCTGGCTTTTCTGATACCACATTCAAGTTCCCCTCCTACTGGTCTGGCCACTACTTATTCTGGATTGCTAGCTCTCCTTCCTCTACCTGATTTTTAAATGTTGCAATTCTTCAAAAGTTAACCTCTAACGTTCTCTTTCTTCCTTTAAAAAATATTCTCATCCATCCGTATGTTTCAAATTCATCTACATGAAAACTCCCAAGTTAATTTATAGATACAGCTCTGGATTTATGTATCTATCTAAATTTGTACTTGACATGTCCACTTGTATATCCCAGAGATACCACAAGCTTTATATGTCACAAACTAGACTATTGCTCTCTCTTAACCTCAGCCCAAAATGTTCCTCGTCCATTCTTTTCCATCTTCACAAGTCTTATCTCCACTTTTCTAGAAAATAAGTTTTTTCCTCAACTCATGTGACCAACCCATTATTAAGCCTTCTCAATCTTTTATTCAAATTATATTTTGAATAAATCTCCTGTCTTCAGGTCTACTTCCTTCACTGTGGTTTATGCCTTCATCATCTCTCATCTGCAATAGCTGATTTCCTCCCAGTCTTGCGCAACTCTATTTTGTTCTTAGAATCCCTATCATCCTGGAATGAAAATTTAAATTTGACAGGAGAGAGAGAATCAGCCCCACCCTAATCCCTTCCCTCCCTATAGCCTCACCCTAATCCCTTCCCCTCCCTATAAATGTTGGCAACAAAGAACTAACGCGCGATTCTCGGGCACACTACTTTTAGGTGTGAGGGTGGTGGTCACTGGCCAGCTACAAATAAAGGCTTCTTTTGGCTTTACGTGGATGGCTTGGATGATCTTATTTTTGTCGGGTATAACAATCATAGCAATACCCAGAAAATAAAATGAAATCTTTTCTATGGCCTACTCAGTATCACCTAGCCTCTGCTTGCTGTGAAGCTCAAATCCTTATTCCTTGCCATGCACCTGGCACAGAGTCATCTTCCACCTTCCACATTTGCCAAGATCTTTCCTGCACCTTTGCACAATCAGTTTCTTCTACATGGAATGTTTTCCTCTTCCTCTTTATCTGCCAATTCCTAGTAACTCTGCAGTTCCCCATTCAAATATTTTCTTAATTCACCAATCTAAACCAGATCCTCTTCCATTTTTTTCCTGTACTTGGTTCTTTTCTTTCACACTGTTTAACACAATTTGTAATTATATAGCTGTGCATGTGATATTTAGTATCTGTCTCCCCATCTAGACAGTGAAGAATGTGAATGTTTCCTCACTATTTTATAGCCAGCACCTAGTGCAGTACTTGGCGTATAATATGCACACAAGAAATGCTTGCTTAATGAGTTGCTATCATTACTTAGTAGTCATAATATTAAGATTTATAGTAGTATAGCCCTATATAATTCCTTTTCTGAAGCCCTTAGAGCTAGAGGTATTTGGAAATTCCAAAACATTCTGAATTTGGGGCCAATATGGTGAAAATTCCACATATGGAATACTCCTGGCAGGATCTAGGGTGCACCTGTAACCAAACACTATTTCCAGTTAAAATGACACATAGCCTCATATCAGGCCAGGTCCATTTTTGTGACCATTGAAGGTATGATAACAAAGTCCATGAGCTTTTAGAGCAGTTGGGATCAATGAGCAGCCCCTCCACCCACCACATGATGGTTGACTTTCATAGGAGGTGCCTACAGAGTAATCACTTTCATCATGTGGAAAAGCTATTGATATTTACTCAGACTGGCCCAAAGGAAATTCAAACTACACCCAAGGAAATGGCTGACTCTTGATGGACTCCAGTCACATGACCTTTCCACCATGGAATTCATTCTCACTGCAATAATCACCCCGTGGGAGCACTTGAAACTCTCCATTTTGCAACAGATTTGGGAAGAAAAAAATTAGGAATCTTGTTTTAAGTTTCAATCACTGCTGCCCAAGATATATTTAAACCATAAGAGTTGAGCCCCACCCATCCCCACCCCACTGTACTTCTCATAGAACGACTCTGTTAATAACCTTCTGGAAAATTCCAAGTGCATTTGTGCTTGCAGTATAAATGCTTTCACTTCTAAAGTCAACAGAATGTTACAAAGTATTGACTGTTTTTTTAATAATCAGTTTATCTTAAATCAGTTTATCTATAAAAATTATCCCCTCTTAAATTAGGAAAAGGGATAACCATGAAGATGGATTGAAATCATCTTAAATTTTTTTGCCCTTTTATCTTTTTAAATCAAGGTAAAATACACGTACCACGTAACTTGCCATTTTAACCAATCTTAAGGATATAGTTTTGTGGCTTTAAGTTCATCTGTTTTGTTGTGCAGCCACCATCTCTCTCCATCTCCAGAACTTTTCCATCTTCCCAGATGGAAACTCTGCCCATTAAACAATAACTCCCTGTTTTCTATTTCCACAGTAACTAGCCACTTCCATTCTACTTTCTGTCTGTGTGAATTAACTCTTCTAGATACTTCATAAAAAAGCAATCAAACAACACTCGTCCTTTTGTGTCTGCTTATTTCACTTAACATAATGATTTCCATCTATGTTGTAGCACATGTCAGAATTTCCTCCCTTTTAAGGCTAAATAATATTCTATTGTATAGAAATACCACATTTCCTTTATCCCTTCATCTGTTTATGTATACTTGAGTTGGTCCCACCTTTTGGCTTTTGTCAATTATGCTCTTAAACTCTTTTTTTTTTTTTTTAACATTTCTTGTACTACATGGCCAGAAAAGTTCCCTAACAAAATAAAACTAATACCCTTAACCTTCAAAAGGAAACCCATTCAGTCAGGAAAGAAAGACTACTTTGTTCAGTAACATCACAATTACCTTCTCACAAGTCAAATCTTATTAGCTGAAAAGTATACTGTCCTTTTAACTCTTTTCCTTCGAAATGTCATGAAATATTAAACTACATGTAATTTAGAAATTGTAAACATTCCCCTATACTAAATTTATGCCACATAAAGATAACCATTGGCAGCCAGGTGTGGTGGCACACGCCTGTAATCCCAGTGGCTCAGGAGTCTAAGGCAGGAAGATGGCAAGTTCAAAGTCAGCATCAACAACTGAGTGAGGTCCTGAGCAGCTAAGAAAGATTTTTATCTGTAAATAAAATGTATTTTTTAAAAAGGGCTGGGGATGTGGTTCAGTGGTTAAGTGTCCCTGGGTTCAATTCCTGGTGCAAAAAAAAAAAAAGATAACCATTTGCCAAATTTCTCAAGTTAGTAACAAGAGAACAAATCCCTGTCTCATTAATTTTCCAGGGAATTAAATTCATCATCAACAACTCCATGGAGATATATATATGCTTTCAGAATCACTACAGTTCAAATACCAGGTAGGTTTTAGGATAAATCAAAGCCTATCAAAACCCCATATAAAGAAGCTTATTATTAAGCTTCATCCTAATACGGCTCCTTATAATGACATTTTGAAATTTTTCCACAAATAGTTTGATACGGAAGTTTCCTCAGAGCTCATCTTGGGCAATTCCTCATTTTATATCATGCCAAGAAATGGTATTTTCACATTGTACTATGTAGCTAGTTCCCTTACACCATTTTTAGGAACAAGAGGGAGATTAAATCATTTAGTAACATCCTGCATAATTTAATGGTTTTCAAGGCAGCTGACTGTCATATTTTCAGGCTACAGAGATTGGGTGCCACAATTCCAAACCTGTCATCTCAAGTGCTATTAAAGCATATGTGTTTATCGAAGGACAGAGCTTGTTGATAGCTTGCCTGATTGAATGCTTCTTGGAAGTGAACTCTTCATGTGGGAGAATCGTCACATTGTTCAGTAATACAATTACCTTTTTGCAAACCTAGCGCTGTTTCATCTGATGAAAATTAGACTGCCCTCCTCACTCTCACCTGCCCTGCCCAATCTCCTTCTTAAATGCTGACTCTCAGTGTGAGTTCATCATGAAGGTACAGAGGAGTAGATTTTGGGTTTCATGCTGCAAAGAAATTGTAATAAGACACCCTGCTATTGTTACTAAATTTGTGTCACTCAAAGGCGACAACCTTGTCATCTGTTTTAAAATACTGTACTTATTCTCTCAAACAATGTCACATAAAAAAGTAAGCCAAAGGAGGAGAATTCATTCACCTTGTTTATCTAATAAAACAGCTAATTACTGTAACAAATGCTAAACAAACAAGTGTTTTTTAATTTGATGGAGGGGACTCTCTTTTCAATTCTAAACTTACAAAATCAATACAGAAATTATTTTTTATATTTCCAAGGGATTCCTATTTTTTTAAAATATATGTGTTTTAGTCAGCTTTTTCACTGCTGTGACTAAAAGATCTGGCCAGGACAATTGTAGAGTAGAAAAAGTTTATTTGAGGGCGCATGGTTTAGAGGTCTCAATCCATAGACAGTTGATTCCGTTCCTCAGGGCTCAGAGGTGAGGCTGAACATCATGGCAGAAGAGAAAGAGGGAAGCAGTTCACATCATCAGGAAGCAGAGAGAGACTCCACTCTCTAGACACAAAATATACACTCCATAGCCACACTCCAATGAACCACTCCCTCTAGTCACACCGCCCCCCACCCCCCACCTCCAGTTACCACTCAGTTAATCCCATCAGGCATTAATTCACTGATTAGGTTAAGACTCACCACCCAATCATTTCTCCTCTGAACCTTCTTGCATTGTCTCACACGTGAGCTTTGGGGGGACACTTCACATCCAAACCACAACAGTATGTGTTCACTGAACCTCTATTCTGCCTTTGGAATTTCACATGTACACATGTTGTTGTGGACTGTTGTAAATTATACCCAGAATACTAAAAATAAAGGAATTGGGAAATAAGCTTCTCAGGCTTCCAGCCATGGGATACAGAAGAGAGTGTAAGAGGGAGGAAATAAATGCTGATCGTTTATGTATGCATGTATGTTGTATATCCAAATAGTCATAATATATAATGTATTCACTCCACACACCTGATGAGCTGAGGGTGTCCTCATGTTGCTTATCAACTGTACAGTCTGAGGTCACACCATCTTCCCTAAAAATGGTCATGATGCTGCTTTGTAAACGGTCACCCCTAACTTTCTTCATGAGCCCTCTCATTGTTGTCATAGTTATTTAGTGAAGCATAGTTCAAACAAACAAAGATAAAACTGAGCCAGTTAAGCCTGGAGATTCAATTTCCCATTTATGAATTAGATGAAGAAGGTTCTTTTCCTAAGACTTTTTCTAGAGCAGCCAGCTGGCTTGCATTTTCTAAGCCAGTTCCAGCGTGTGCTCATGTGTTAGCAGCTGAGTTGTCTGTTATTTGGCAACATTTCTTGATTATTCAACCTAAAGGGAAACAAAGAGAAACTATAGTCATGTCCCTGATGAACATACATACTAGTTTGTTTCCTGAGTACTTATTAAGCAGCTGAAACTACATACATGTACATCAGTAAAAAATATGCAATGGTATTATCCATATTTTACAAAAAAAAAAGAGGGAAAGAAAATTATCTTGAAAAACTCTACCTCCAATATAACTGTTATTGACCTATTTATGCTGGTCCATCTCTCAAATGCAATGACACACCTTGCATTTATGTGTCACCACAGGGCTTCAGCAGCACTTACACCTACAGGATGATATTTCATGGTCTCTTCAATCCATTACAATATTTTTCATTTCGAGAATGAAAGGTTGATGAAAACTTTTTAAAGTCCTTTTCAGGACTTGTTAGCTGATTTTAAACATGAGTTTGACTCCAAAGACTTTATGTAGCCAAAATAACAAATGAGAGCAAGAAAAAGAGAAGCTGTAATGGTTAATTTGAATTGACAACTTGATTGCCTTAAGAGATGCCAGTGATTGACTTCTGAGTGTGTTAATGAGGGTGTGTCTAGGAATGATTGGCATAAAGGATAGCAAATTGAAGTGGAGATCCTCCCTAAGCATGGGCAGCAGTGTCCAATAGAATGGTGACTTGAATGGAATAAAAGTTGGAAGAACAAGGAAGCAGCAGCAGATACAAGCCCAATTCTTCTGGAGCCAGATCCTGATTGCTATTGTGATGGGCCTGAGGATATCAGACTCCCTTCTTCACTCTTCCAAAATGGACTCTGCCAGTGATTCTCCAGGGAGTTTCCAGAAGCCTTCAACCTGGGACAAGGGTAGCACTGTTGATCTCTCTTGTTCTGAGGCTTCAGCCTCTTGGACTGTGCAGCTGCTGGTTCCTCCAGATCTCCAGCCTGCAGACAGCCATTATGGACTATCCAACTTCTGATCTTGTAAGCCAATCTAATAAATTCCCTTTTTGAAATCGTACTTCCTGTTGATTCTGTTTCTCTAGAGAACCCTGACTAATACACAAGGTAAGTTAATTTGATATCACATAGATACAATTTTAAGAGTTGAATATCAAAATTGCTATTATTAAATTTTATTGTTCACCCAAACCTACCAACCATGCTTTGAAGTGTAATAAAATATGATTTGGTTTAAGGTGGTAAGTGGTTGCAGATCTCATTGCTCTGGAAAGTGACTCTCAAAGGTCTTGGTTCCTTCCCTGGCTCCAGTTATTATAACTATATTTAGTGTGATCCAAACTCCATTCTCACCACAGAGAGTAAATATTTCATCTTTTCAACTGAGAAAATAGCAACTCTGTGTCCATCAACTGACTCTTCCCACAGCTATGATCTAAGTCAACCTAGGATGGACCAACAACAGCAACATCAGACCTTGTCACAAATCTATTAATACCATTTACTGAAGGACCAAATCAATTCCATTGAAGGAGTCAATGATTATGATATATGTTTAAAGAAAAATTTGTCTTAAAATGACATTACCTGGAAGGCATTAAAGAATCAGTCTTAGTCTCTTATTCTGAACTTCCTCAATGACCAACCCCTAATGTAATTATCTCCACATAACTATAGGTAACTGTGTATGTATCTCTGAGATTTTACAGTGTACTATTTCTGTGCCATTAATTGTTATGGATCTGCCCACCATCATTATTCATCAAAAATAAGAATCATCTTGTCCTTTTTCTTCCCCTACAGACCTATGTCCACACTCCCGAAGTACAGTTATTCAATGTATCTCATAAGCAAAAATCTCAATAATGAAAATATATATTCTTTTCAATTTTTTATAGTTGTAGATGGACAGAATGCCTTTATTTTATGACTATTTTTATGTGGTACTAAGGATTGAACCCAGTGCCTCACACATACTAGGCAAGTGAGCTATAGCCCCAGCCCCAAAATAAATATTTTAATTCCTTCTTTTCTAATATCTGAAATACCCATTTTAATGCTCTGTACATTGTTTCCTATTCATTAATACCACCACATTTCCTAATATGACATCAGGAAGAAATATGTTAAGCAAGTTTAAAGATGGTTCAATTTAGAAATTTTACTTCAACATGTATCACAATTGTTAACCTCATTCGTTCCAAATATGAACTTAAGCAAGTGGCATTTACCTCCAGTTCTCATGGAAATATCTTTGCTTGAATGTTTAAGTTCTGAAATGTCATTTACTAATAAAATTTGAATACCTATTATTTAATTTTCCACCAGGAGTCCTGCTCTCACAGTTGCTAATTATCTCTTCTGTGCATGTTCTCTTCCTCCTAGTAAACACTGGATTCCTCAAGGACAGGGCAACATTTTATGCCTAGGGACTCACAAGACTAGCATATTAAATGTGTGTTGATGATTTGCTGTATCTTGTAAGTCATCCTGGTTTAAAACTCACTTCAGTAGAATAATTGTAATTAGATCAGCTCAGTGATATAACCTACAATTTTTATTCCAAAAACAAGATGGTAAAATGTTCCTTTATTTTCCCTAGAAAAAAATTAACAGAAGAGCTAGCATAAGACTATGAAGACAAATACTATAGCATATAAAACAGCATTCATGCAGCATTACCAAAATCATCCACTTGTGTGAAACTACTAGTAAAAGTTCCCAAATCTAAGGTGACATTTTGCAGAATCATGTTTATTTTTAAATTACAAAAATGTGTATTGCCTGCCCAATTATACACATAAAGAATTCATTCTAGGGGCTGGGGATATAGCTCAGTTGGTAGAGTGCTTGCCTTTCAAGCACAAGGCCCTGGGTTCAATCCCCAGCACTGCAAAAAAGAAAAAAAATGCATTCTGGAGTACAGTGTAAATTACTTTTACATTAAAGTATTACATGAGGCACTATTCTACTGGACTTAAGGCAGGAAAGATCAGTCAAGCATTTAGACCAAATTTGAGAGAAATAGAGAATCAGAATGTAGTAGTTGTAGCTCACCTTTCAACCAGAAGGAAATGTAAGAATCTTATTCTCTAAGAGCCTAATTAGATCTGTGACAAACAGATTAACAACCTCCCCCCTGACTACCACCAAATAGGTCTCACGTCCCATTCACTGGAATCTGTGCATGCATTATTTCACAAGGCAAAAGAGATTTTGAAGATGTGATTAAATTAAGGGTCTTGAGTTGGGGAGATTATCCTGGATCATCCAGGTGGGATTATATCACAACAGTCCTATGAATCAGATGCAGGCAAAAGCCTAAGAGTCTGAGAAGGAGATGTGATAGTGGAAACAGAGTGACACAAAAAGAGAAAGACTTCACTGGCTGTTGCTGGCTTTGAGGATGGAAGACACCATTGAAGAAATAAGAGCAGCCTCCAGAAGTGGAAAAATGCTAGGAGTGGATTCTGACCTAGAGTTTAGTTCCTAAGGAATTTAGCTCTGACTTACCCTGGTCCTAGCCCATTGAAGTTTATTCCAGATGTCTGACCTCCAGGGCTGGAAGATACTAAATTTGTATTGTCTTAAGTCACTGTATTGGTGGTAATTTAAGTAGCAATAGAAATCTAGTGCAAGATCACTAAGCCATCAAAACTGAGGTCCAAATACAAGACAGTCACATCATGATCATCACAGTGAAGAATTATCGCCACCCCCCATCCCCAGATCTACTGCACAATTCATGTCTGAAAAGGTCAATGTGGAAGGAAGGGGAAAGAAAGGGAGGGGGAATCTAATTTGGCAGGTTCACACAAATAGGTTTCTCAGTATTCAAGGCTTATAAAGATAACGTAGGAATGGGCCACTGATGGGACAAATGTCATGAATTTTAAGTTTAAATAAAAAGATTTCTAAAAATTCACCAGAAATGAATGAAGGGTACAGACAAATAGCCTTGCTCTTTAGATCTAAGCATTACAAATAGTGAACCATGATCTCTTTAGGGAAGTGTTTCAAGCTTTATTCATTTTTCCACATCCATGACCCAGGACAGTAATTAACATAAAATAAGCATTAAATAAGAATTTGTTGCATGAACAAGTGTAGGCTCTAGAGAAGAAGGTTCTACAGAAGATGTTACTACAAAACAAAATTTATTTATTTATTCATTCATTAGTCTGACAAATATTTATGGAGTGCTGCTTTTTTGTCATGTGATACAGTATTAAGAAAAAAATGTCCATGTTATTAAGTTCCAAAAATTTATTCAGCCCTTAAGTGCTGTCCAATCTTTAGGCGTCTTTGAACATCCTTATTCTAGGCAGAAATGGCTTTACTTTCATAAATTACCATTTCATTGTGAAAGGTTTTACATTCTCAAGAATGTGAATTATTTCAGGCCAGGATGTTCTTCTTTATCACTTTTGCCAATGGAACTAAATTATTTTGAATAGCATTTTCTTTTTCAGACTCTATGTTTAAAAAAAAAAAGAAAAGTGGGCTTGATGGCACATGTTTGTAATCCCAGCTACTTGAGAAGCTAAAACAGGAGCATTAAATATTCAAAACCCAACTTCAACAACTTAGCAAGACCTTGTCTTAAAATAAACCAAAGGTGTTGGGGAGGTAGTTCAGTGGTAGACTTCCCCAAGCTTAATCACCAGTACCAGGAAATAAAAATAAAAAAACTCCCCTGTCTAGAAGCAGTTAATTCCCTAAGGAAATGCCCCCTTTCAGCTCCAGAGTTTCCCTCAATTCCAAGAGAATGAGTCTAGATGAGAAAGTCCCAGGAATACGGTAAGAGTGGGTGCCCCAAGTACAAAAAGAAAACCAAAAGTACTTCCAACTGTTGAAAGACGTTGTGACTGAGCTTCACTGAACATCATAGATGGGAATGGCTGAGCTGGAGGACTTATTCCTATAGGCCCCCCAATAAAGCAGAGACCTCGTCATAGGCACAGGGAAGCCCCCAGAGGGAGCAGCTGCAGAGGATATATGTTCAGTGGATGAACCCAGATGATCCAGGCCTCAACCAAGAGTCCCAGAGATTAACTTGTTCTCCAGTTTAATAAATAATGTACCCAGTATGAGCCCTAGGGACACGAAAGTGCTAATTCACTTCTGTTCTAAGCAATTGTGAGGAGACAAGCAGACACTGGGATTTGGTTGATAGTTTACTCATTCTTTCTTTGCCCTGGCAACACAGGTTGGCCAATACTCAGAGCTGGCAATTGCAGATCTTCACTGCCTGGGGCAAATTGAAGTTGCTTGTAGTATCTAGTGATTTTGGCTAGACTACATTTCAGAGGAATTTTTTTAATTAGGAGAAGTCTAGAATTTCAGCCTCAGGAAATATTATGAAGTGGACACTAAGTTTTTGATGGTCCCCATGCCTCTTCTTGGCTGGTTCCCCTGTCCTCCCTTTCCCAGCCTGGAGGTTCTCTGTATCTTACTCCTGTGTCCCATCTTGCTTCCAAGGGCATCCCTCATCAGAGTGGACTCCATTAACTCCCAGCTGACTAGGAAATGCTCTGACCAACAACTGTGCAGCCTCAGGTGCTCCTCCTAAGGAACCTGACTACCCTGCAGTGTATAGGGATCTTTCCTGAGCCTAGTAAAACAATTTAACACTGAATTCTCACCAAAAAGGCTTCTCAACCAGCAGGAGTTATTTGAAATTTGATAATGGGCACCTCCCTGGAAGTCCTGTTCATGTAATTGTAAAACCCCAGGAATCAGACAGCATCAGAGCAAGCAGACATTAGATGAGTACTAGATGACTCTCTATTGACTTGCAAATGAACAAGGTGTTAGAAGAAGAGTGAAACTGTATTATGCGACTTGCTGCTCTAGTAGGGTTTTATTGATTTCATTTTTCTGAACATCAGGTTCAATTCTGGAAGATTCTGCAAGCACAATGTAGGTGCATCATGCTTCTGTAAAGTTAATATTTTTTTTGCTTACAAAGATGTTCTTCTTTTGCCCATGGAATGCAGTCTAACAACTCTGCCAAAGTTATATTTTTAGTCTCCTTTAGAGACTTCAGTACATCTCTATACCAGAACTACTAATTTTTTTCTAAAAATTACGTACATTTTTTTAAAGAAAAAAACCTGTTTTTTCAAAAAGATGCAAACCATGTAAATGCTACTACTGCTACACATGAGATTATACATATCCAAAACTTACAAGTTAATATAAAATTCAATTTAGGAAATAATTTCCATAATATGAACAGCATTATCTTCCTTGTAACTCTTAGTATAGGAACAGCATATGTGACCCAAGGTTGATTCTCCAAACCTTGAGAAGAGGTTCATTAGAGGGACAGGGTTACACAGGTGGATGGTTTGTCAATATGTCTATAGTGGAACATACAGCAATTGGTTTTATGACTACCAGCCCTGAAGAGCCTATTTTAAAACCACAATGGAAGAAAGATAAAAACATGGACTGCAATCACTGTGGCTGTTGCTTGTCATTTCAGATCTATTCTTTCATTGGTTGCCACTAGCAACAAGAAAATTAAGCTAAAGGAATTTTAATCAAATAAAAATACTGCATTGTACCTGCAATGTATTCTGGTACATTGAAAAGTAGGCCTCCTCAGTAGAAATCAGTGATCTGAAATAGGAATTCTGTGGATGGAAATTTTTAAAAATCTTAAAACAACAGTCATCAATCATAAACATATGGTTGTTGGAGCTATAAAAAATAACCTCCATGAGCTCGTGAGCATCTTTCTACTCTGAAGCATGTGGAACAGTGAGATTCACTTCTCTAGATCCCACAAACAGAGGCAGAGATGAAATTAAACATCCAGCATTTGAACCAGAATTTGATCTAAGCTCAACAATGTTGATCATTGTTGATCAACATCCTGAGGCTTTGATCATTTGAATACAGTATGGAACCTTGTAAAAAACAAAACCTTAATGGTTAAGGAACCTTGTAAAAAACAAAAC
>JAJEJO010005814.1:693041-766054 GCA_020662805.1 Glaucomys volans
TAAAAAACAAAACCTTAATGGTTAAGGAACCTTGTAAAAAACAAAACATAATACCACAATAATGACGTAACTGAAACATTTACTTAACATTTACTGTGTCAGAAAGTGTGTTAAATATTTAAATATCTTAACTTATTTAATCCTCATGTGTCTATCGGTATGATTGAGGATTAATCCCCACCCCTACTTGGGGAAAAAGAAACTCGAATGGGTTAAGAAAATTGCCCAAAGTCAGACTCCAAAGCATAACAAAAAAATGTGAAGCTGGGTTTGTGCAACTTCAAAGACCTTCCTCTTTTCATCCTGTCACTCTAGTCCTCTGAATATGCTAAAAAACTACTATTCAAAGTATCTTGCATTCTAACGTCAAGGAGGATCTCCTATGTGCAGGCACTTTACATAATTTCTTCAAAAGCACACTGTAACCTTGTGAATATGTACTTAGAATACTGACATTTAAACCCATTAAAGGACTTTAATCAAAATGACAGAAATACTAGGTGGCACGGTTGGCATTTAAATCCAGATTGTCTGACTCAAACACATGTTCATTCTGCTCTCCCATCCCACTTCTTACAGAGCCTTTACATGATGCTTGTACTGGTGGACTGAACAAAGATCATCTTAGGTGGAGCTTTCTTACTGAACGTGATTAGGTTTCAGAGGACAACATTTAACGTATGGCATACCAAATCTGTATACAGCACAAATTACTACCCATCAAAGTTTTCCAGTAATTCTAGTTTGCACTTAGAGACCAAGATTCGCCACTAAAATAAATGTCTTGTTTCTACTTGTGTGGAAAAAAAAGAAAAGAACAATCAGCAAAAGAATGTCATTATCAGCTAGGTGCAGTGGCATATGCCTATAATGTCAGTGGCTTGGGAGGCTGAGGCAGGAGGATCACCAGTTCAAACCTAGCCTCATCAACTTAGCAAGGCCCTAAGCAACTCAACAAGACCCTGCCTCTAAATAAAATATTTAAAAAGGACTGGGTATATGGCTCAGTGGTTAAGTGCCTCTGGGTTCAATCCCCACTACCAAAAACAAAAAAAAGAATATCATGATCAAATGGTATAAAAAAATAAAACTTTATTATTTATCTGTACCTTACCTAAATTTATTTAGTTTTATGAATGTTACTTAAAAAAAGAATTAAACAAAAAATTCAAATGAGAAATCTAAATTTATTTAGTTTTATGAATGTTACTTAAAAAAAGAATTAAACAAAAAATTCAAATGAGAACTAACAAAAGTTCACTGATCAAATTGCCATTTTCTATATACTAAATTATTACTTTCTTCTTTCCTCTAGCTTTATTGAGGTATAGTTGACAAATAGAAATTGTTTATTTAAGGTATGTATTCTGAGGTTTGGATATAAATATATATTTTTAATTATACACACTCAAGCTACTTAACATATTACCTCATATAGTTACCTTTTGTGAGTGATGAGAATATTGAAGATCTACTCTATTAGCAAATTTCAAGGATACAATACAGTATTATTAACTGCAGTTGCTGTACTGTAATTAGTTCTTCAGAACTTATTCATTTTATGTACCCTTGACCAACATTCTTCAATGTGCATGCCATTTGCAAATTTCAGCAGCATGTTAAACTGAAACAAGAACAGTAGAATGCTCCCAGATACCCTGTACTAAATCCAGAGCTAAAGGCCTCACATCTTGAATGGAATTTACATGGATTTATATTTTGCAGAGGACCAGCAGAGGTAATGGCACAAATCAGGCAGAGGCTCTTGTTAACATTGCTATAAGGGCAAAAAGAGAAATCAGAAGCGTAAGAAAACCAGGGGGAGGGAGGAAAAAGGGAGGGGAAGGTGCTGGAGAGTGATATTGGCCAAATTTTATTGTTACATTGTGTGCATGCACTAATATGTAAAAACAAATCCTACCATTATGTACAACTATAGTGTGCCAATAAAAATACATGGAGAAAAAAAAAAAGGAAGCATAGGAGAGTGCTGAGCCACTTCCCTGCCTTGAAGAAGTAAGTTTATGCTAATATTTTAAGTTTAAAAATAATACAAACCTCATAACAACATTTATACACAGGCAGAAAGATAATGTCAGCAAGGCCCCTCACATGACCAGGTGCTTGCTAAAAAGGCATGATGACATTGTGGGGCATTCTGTCACCTCAGACCAGAGATCCTCACAGTTGACATTCCTAATCCACTCAGCTTCTTTCCTGACCCTTGGCTTTGTTACGTTTCTCCTTTACTGTTCTTCAGTTTTGTTGACTTCTGTTGTTGGCTTCATTTCCTTCCTTCTAGTTATTTTCACTTTCCATTTCCATTTCCTCCATTCTTAAAATGGAACCTTAGATGACTGATTATAAATCTTCCTTCTTTCCCAATTTAAAGATTTAAATTTCCCTATTAAATACTGCTTTTGCTGCATTCCATAAACATTGATTGCTATTTTGTTATCATTCAATTTGAAATGTGTTCTACTTTTTCCACTACTTCTTTGATTCATGGGCTATTTAGGCTTCCCCTAGATGGGTCACTGTTATTGATACCTAATTTAATTTTTTTGTGTGGTTAGGAAAAAAAAACTTTGAGTTAAATCTTTTCAAATTTATTGAGTTTATTGAAGTTTGTTTATAGCCTAACATAAAAAGCACCAAGCACATTTTGAAAGAACATGCATTTTGCTGTTGGGGATAGCGTTCTACGAATACCAGTCAGGTCATGATAGCTGAGAATGTTGCTCACATCCTTTGTCCTTACTGTTCTCTTGACTGTTTGTTCTGTTAATTAGTGACACAGTGATATTTAAATCTCCAAATATGATAGTGGAATTATTTATTTTATCTTTAATCCTCTCAATTTTGCTTCATGCATTTGGATGCTTTGTTGTTGGGCATATGAGTGCTTATTATTATTATGATTTCCTGTTGAATGAATCCTTTTATCATGATGAAATACCCCTATTTTTCTCTAATAATGTTCTCTGTCTTGAAGCCTGCTTTATCTAACATTAAGAAAGTTTCTCTAGTATTCCTTGTATGTTTATTGTTCATATGGTATACTTTTCTGTGCCTTTTTATTTATAGGTAACTCTTGTGGACGATACACAAGACCCAATACATAGTATTGGGTCATTTTTTAAAATCCATGTGGACTTTCTGTCCCCACATTGTCTGAAAGAACATTCTGAGATGATCTGTTCTCCATCTTCACTATCCAATATGATAGCTGCCATTCACACATGAGCACTGAGTACGTGAACTGTGTCTGCTACAAGCAAGGCACTGTGTTTTAAATCAGATTTAAATTAAATTAATTTAAACTCAAATAGCCGCATGTGGCAATGGCAGCCATATTAGGCAGCATGAGTTTAGTTCATTAACATTTAATGTAATTGTTAATATGGTTGGATATAGGTAGAGTATAATTAAAAAATGTATTTGGTCTTTGTTCCTAGTTCCTGACACAGAGTTCTAAAATCTTTGGATTTTTCTGAATGGTAACATTTTCTGTGTGTGCTACGATGACTTCAGGGGAGGAAAAGGATCCCGATAGCTTCAGGATGGGGCCTGGTCATCAGAAAAATCAACTACTTGATTAGAGGTTTGGAAATTTCAGCTTCCCCCATCCTCCTTTGGCCTCCAATGAACAGAGAGAGGCTGGAGAATGAGTTCACTTACCAAAGGCCCACAACATAATTAATCAAAACTACATAACATGAAGAAAATTCCTAAACAACAGAGTGCAGGACAGCTTCAGGTTGGTGAACACATCGATGTGCTGTAACCGTGGCTTTCACACCCCTACAGCCCACCCACTCTACCTTGTCATTTGCATCCTTCCCACTTGCACAGTCCTGAGTTGCATCCCTTGCAATAAACCATCAGTTGTATGTAAAGTGCTGTCCTGAGTTCTGCAAGTCATTCTAGCAAATTATTGAACCTGAGAGTCACGGGAACCCCTGAATTTGGAATTGGCTGAGAAGCGTGGTAGCCTTGGGACCCCACTGTAACTGGCACAGAAATGGGAGCAGTCTTGTGGGACTAAGCCCTTTAACTTATAGGATCTGGCACTAACTCCACAAAGATGATGTAAGAATGAACTGCTGTGCCTAGTTGGTATGGGAGAATGGAGAATTGGAAGGTGTTGGAAAAGACCACAAAAGCTCTACTCTCTTGATTATTTTCTGTTTTGTGCCCCAGTAGAGTCATTGCTATTGATCTATCTCCACATTGTCTGATATTTTCCTTGGTTAATGAGATCTAACTTCGCTGCATATGACATTCCTCTCTTCCATCATTCGCAAACTTATTATTCACCTTTCAAAAACCAATTCAGTGAGTTTCAACTCTACAGAGAATCTCCTGATTTCCTACAAACAGACTTACCATTTGCCTTTTGTTGCCTGTGAGAAACATCCTCACCTGTCCAAATCCAAAGAGTAGACTACGAGATTCAAGATAGAGCAAAAACCTAAGCTTTACCGACAATCTTACCAGACTGGGTGTCTATGGGGAAAGCAGGCACACCCCAGAGTGGGGACAATCAGCATTTTATCCCTAGAGCACAAGGTCCCTCCCACTGTTCCTCATTGGCTGATACTATGGGGTTTACAGTCTTCCCTAATGTCACCTGGATTTTACTGTCTCCTATTGGGTCATTTAAAGAAATATACCTTTAGTTGTCCCCACCTCCCTTTGTTCTCTTGTGGTGGGAAAGTGCCCTTGGATTGAGTACCTTTTGGCAGGTACACAGGTTATCTTTGTTGGTCGGTCCCTGTGTATTGCGGTGGGGGGTGGGGAGGAGATGGGGGATGGGTGGGCTTCCTTCTCACCTCCTGTTTGTCAAGGGGCTGTGAATTTTTACTCTCTGGTGTTAACTACTTGCAGGTTTTCATTCTGCTTCCCCCTCCAGCTGCCTTTCTTACATCCTCAAGTAATTTCACATTTAAAGTTAAATACATTTTGAAAATGGGCTGCTGGACTTTCTATTTCTCACATTGCTCTTACTATATTTATGTATTTATGTCTCTTGGTACCTCTAACCTCTTTATTGTGTTCTTAGCCCTATTTCTTCCTCCTAATTGCTCATGACTTATTTATCTTTGATCTGTCCTCCTAATGTTGTGATCTGTTCTCCTAACTATGATTGATTCTTTTCTTTGGGATTTTTTTTCAATCTCATGACAAGATCCATTAGAAATAAAATCATTTCCTGGAGTAAATGTTTTTCTCTGCCTAGACTGGACAGATGTTAATAATTGTATTCTTCAAATTCATCTAACTGAAAAGTTATGAAAGAAGCCCCTCCAGGAAAACCCCTAACAACAGCACATCCTTTGTGAAGCCAGTGCCTTGTTGCTATTAGATGGAATTGAAATCCACATCAATGGAAATAATTTCATCAGTTAAAGGGATTCTGAATTCTAGCACAGAAGAATTGGTGGTTCTCCCTGAGAGATTGCAAAATTGGCAGCGAAGTATTTGGCATTCATTAGAGTGACAAAACAACCTGTCGATGCTCACTTCACTTATTCCTAGGACAAATTTCCTAGCTCGTCTGAGCGCGCAGTTGATGTAATAGAGAGAATAAAGGCTCCTAAATAAAACAAACCTGGGTCTGAATCCCGGGTCTTCTGTTTACTAGCTGTGTAGCCTTGAAGACAGTCCTTAATCTCTTTGCTGCTGCATTATCCAAAAAACATGAATGATGATATTTAATTTGTGGCATTGTTATAAGTACTTAAAATCATATACTAAAAGCACTTGGCAAATAAAGTTTGCATTGAATTAGCAAAACACATTAATAAGTATCATCCCTAGTATTTTTATTTGTAGTATACATCTAGTCAAGTTCATTGGAGACAATTTAGCATATATTAAAGATGATTTAGTGGCTATCTTTGACAATATTGCCTGAATTCAAAAGTTTCCAAAGTTTCATTTATGCTGGTTAATCCTAAGATTTATAAGTCAATAAGGGAATTTCAGACCAATACAAATTTCCCAGGACCATATTGCCACAATAGAAAAAGCTGTGATTTACTTAGCACTGTGCATGATCTGGGCAACTCTGTGCTAAGTACTCTCCTTGCTTTGTGTCATCTAATCTCTAAAGCAGCCTTTCAAGGCAGGGACTATTGCAAATGAAGAAACAAAGGCTCTAAGCGATTAAACAACATCCCTAAACCCATACAGCAGAGCTAGAACTCAAAAGTACATCTCTGGAGCCCTAACCCTTTTATTACACCTCAGTACAGTTTCCCAGATATACAAGACCTATATTGTCCTCTGATCCTCCCACTACCTCATTTGGAGGCCAATCCAGTGTTTGTACCTGCTAAAGACAAACCAAGGTGGACAGGGAAAAAAGTACCTTGACATCTGGAAGCCATGCCATTTTAAAGGTGCTGCAAATTAAGGTTTCTTTTCTTTCCTTTTCTAAGTAGGGGAAGGGAAATGAGGGTCTCACTGTGATGCCAAGACTGGCTGGAACTTATGGACTCAAGTGACCCTCCCACCTCAGCCTCCCAGGTACCTGGATATTAAAGGATGCAGTATTGTGCCTGGCTAAAGTTTCTAATAAGCAGGAAACACTCAATATTGGTAGACATTCACAATCCAGACACTAGGTTTAACTTCTATTCCAAACACTTGCTGGTGTCCTCACATACTCAGGACAGTTCTTCTAACCAGTTTTCCCTGACCCTTTATACCAATGAAGAGAACAGAGCTGGCTTCTATCCATAGACCTCATCCCTATAAAGAGAAAATCATCCTCAGAGCTGATAAGGGGACAGGTTCTCTGTTTCTTCATCAGAATTCCTTCCATTTATTTGCTTGGCTTAATGAATGAGAAACATCAGGATTAAAGTGAATAAGTGAAGAACAGTACTCACTGATATCCATTACAGATATTACTTTTTTTTTTTTTTTGTACCAGGGTTTGAACCCAGGGGTTCTTAACCACTAAGCCACATTCTCAGCCCTTTTTTATTTTATTTTTTAGGGTCTTCCTAAGCTGCTAAACTGCTTAAAGCTTCGCTAAGTTCCTGAGGCTACCTTTGAGCTTGCAATCCTCCTGCCTCAGCCTCATAAGCCACTAAGATTACAGGCATGCACACACCTGGCCACAGATCTTATTTTTAAATGTTTGGGAACAAGAAGTCAGCATTCTAAACTGAGGACTTGTGAATAGAATCAAAGCACTGGTCTGTGGTCTTTATTAAAAATAAATATAAATATCACTCCTAAGAGGCATATGGTAACAGGTATAATCAAAACAAAAGTGTTTTAACTGGACTTTTATTGGTCAAGAAAGGTATGTAGGTTTCATTTCTAAATTTTTGGAACATGTAAGATGGAGTTTTAAGATTTTTTTAATGAACCCTTGCTCAGAAACTAGTACTTTTCCTGGAAAACTACCACTACAATGATCATTTACAATTAGTCAAAGATATTGGACAGTCAGTAATTCTAACAGAATTCCTACATCTCTTGTTATAAACCAAATTTTCCCTAAATTTCTAAAGAGCACAGAAGCAATATTTGGGGGCATATATATCCATTATACCTGTGTGTATGTATGTATGTATATCTGCATGCATATGCATGTGTACATGTGTATGCATGTGTATGTGTACATATGAACGTGTTTCAGTGCATATATGCATGTGCATGTGTGTACACGTGAATGTGTGTGTTTATGTGTGTGTATATGTATGTGGGCATATACACACCCACATACACACACATGTGTGTGTGTGTGTGTATGTGCATGCATGTGTGTTAGTCAAATCTGTGTCACTGTGACCAAAATGCCCAACAAGAACAATTTACAGGAAGAAAAGTTTATTTTGGCTCATAGTTCAGAAGTTTGATCCATGGTTGGATTTATTAGATTGCCTTACATGACTAGAAGCTGGATAGTCCACAATGGCCGTCTGAAGGCTAGAGAGTTGGAAGAACCAGTAGCTGTGCAGTCCAAGAGGCAGAAGCCCCAGAACAAGAGGGATCAACAGTGCTACCTGAGTCCCAGACCAAGGCTTCTGGAAACTCCCTGGAGAATCACTGGCAGAGTCCTCTTTGGAAGAGTGAAAAAGTGAGAGTCTAATATCCTCAGATGATTAAAGCAGCAATCAATAAACTATTCAAGAAGGGTCGAGCTTGTATCTTCATCAGCTTCCTTGTTCTCCCAACTGTTGTTCCATCCAGACCACCATCCTATTGGGCAGTGCTGCCCATGATTAGGGAGGGTCTCCACTTCAATTCACTATTCCATATTCCAATCATTCCTAGACATGCCCTCATGGACACACCAAGAAGCCTCTTAATCATCAGCATCTCTTAATCCAGTCAAGTTGAGGATTCAAATTAACCATTACAATAGGGTTGTGTTTCTTTCTCTCCCTGAAAAGTTACTGCTAAGCCAATAATATTTTGTGGTTGGTTTTTGAGACTTTAGTTGGTTGGGTTTTTTTTCTTTTGCCTTGCTTAATTTTATTTTTATCATCTATATCTTAACATTTAGGAAACATAGAAATACATATAAGGGAAAACAATTTAAATTCCTTAAATCATTGTTTCCTTATTTAGAAGCTTATTTTACTTATACACCTATTTTTCCCCCTATGGAAAAACTCTCTTGTTTATTTGGTTAACAAAAAATGAAACAAGCTGCATAGGAGCAATTTTAAAGTCCAAAGAGACATCAACATTGTTTTAAGGCTGTAGAAGACAATATTGCCTCTCTTTGCACCCTCTCCAGTCTTCTCTGGACCACAGCAGTACATTCAGAACACAGGAGTTTTTGAACACCTTCCCATTGGCACTTCATGTGCTCATTGCCTGTCATGTCTGTGACCTGCAATATTAACATTTAAGATTAAGGAGTAAAAGCCAAAGGAGGGAAGGGGGTGGGGAACAGAGAGAACCCCACTTCTGCCTAAAGGTTTTGAGGAAAATCTTTATTTCCCCACCCATAACTTGAAATGATGGGATCAGCATTACGAAGGCCAACACCATTTAAAAAGTGGCAAGAGGCAATTGGCACTCCAAATGGCCTGGCAGTCTGCTTTCTGCAGTCATGGAAGTTATTCTGGTGATACATATTTCTTCTGTCAGTTTGCCTGGAACAAATATAAAAATTAGAGGTTTGACTTAGTCATTATGGCTGACATCAGGCATAAGGTCTATGTTAGAGCCCCCAATTCTGCCTTTATTTTTCCTAAAAAATAAAGCATTTTGCTGATCAGGCATGAAACAAGATTAATTTAAAAATACTAATAACTCTCACACTCAACCAACTATACAACGGATGTTGTTGAAAGCATCCCTTTACCCACCCATCCTTACCTGCATTGAATTTGGGCCAGGGGTACGGGTGGGGGGAGAAATACCTTACCACCCTAAAAACAAGAAAATTCCATATACATGAATATCTTCCTCTGGAGAAAGACAGTTACACAGACACTAGAAACATAAAGGACTGTTATAGAACTGATTATTTAAAGAAAGTAAATACTGCTACACATGCCAACATTCAGCCAGTGTGCTCTGAGATAGCCCAAAGAAAAAATACTACCTGAGCTCATAAGTTAATGCAATCAATAAAAGGAGATCTAAGACCATGTCATACACCTATTAAAGTTGATATAAAGAGTGAATTAAATAATGCATATAAAGTACCTGGCATAAGACCTGGTAAAATTTATGCACATTAGTCATTAACTATCTGATACACATTTTTTACTGAGACTAAAATAGAAATAGGTCCCCTTTCTCTGCAGTAAATCATAAACCAGCCCCGAGAAGGGTCTGTGCTTGGAGAAGTCACTATCACTACCTTCTTAAAAGGGAAATACGTTCCAAGATTACACAGTTTGGATTTAAACCCCCCCCCTCTCTAAAACACACACACACACACACACACACACACACACACACACACACACCATGGGATTGGCTGTAGTTTGACGCCTTATTTGACTGGATGAGGATAGAGTCCCAAAAGAATTCACAGGTGAAGTCCTGGAAATCATCCTTGAAAACAGTCCTTAAGAAACTTAAGTGACTTCTAGATTGACATCTGGAGGATGAACAGGAGTGAGTCAGGTAAGCACGGGGGAGAGAGACCTGCAGGCAAGAGACGCAAGATGTGCCAAGCCTTGACATTGAGAAAGAGCTCCCTGTGTAAGAGACTAGTAAGTGTTAATTAAGGTTTACCATATTGACAGACCATGCTGCGTTCTTCAACGTAAGTGATAAATGAGCTTCTTTTTTAAATCACAGAACTTAAGATTCTTGAATAATTTAGCAATCAAATTAAACTTGTGTTTCTGAGATAAAGAAATCAAAGTCTGGAGATGAATGAAAGGGAAGAGGGAGAGATGGAGTGAAGGTAGATGACATAATGGGCACCTATTATGTGGCAGGCAAGAGACACCCTATACATGTAATAGATGAGGAGGCTACAACATAGAGATGTTAAATTGCTCACTCAAACCCTCAACTTTAGTGAGAATAGAGTCAGGATTCAAACCCAGATGTACAGTTCTCCAAAATCTGGGACCGTTTTCACTATATCCCTGTGGAACTTGTACTGGTTCACCCACAATGATGTTGAAATCACGTATTTGTGTATTTATTCCTACAGTAGCCTAAAAACGTCTGGGGGTCTTTTTCTACTTGTAAACCTGTTTCCTGGTAGATGGATGCATCCAACAAGACAGCAGATGAATGAATGGATGGATAGATGGATGGATGGATGAACAAATATTTGAGAGATTAATTGAATGGATTTTTCTGAGGGTCTATCCAAGTAACTTTCAAGAGTGTTGTTATACTCACAAATACGAATCTAATTGATTTAGAATCTAATCACTTACATTTCAAAATTTGGAAAAAAGATCTACCACATTTTTTTTTTTTTTTTTTTTTTTGCAGTGCTGGGGATTGAACCCAAGCCTTGTGCTTGCAAGGCAAGCACTCTATGAACTGAGCTATCTCCCCAGCCCCACAATTCTAAATAAAGCATATAAAATGGAATGACTCTGAATAAAGTAGTAAGTGGTAGAACCAGGAATAGAAGTTCTGCCCACGGTATAAGTTCCTTGCAGGCACAGATCATGGACAATTTGTTTGTCCTTAATATTTGTCCTCTGAACATATTTGGTATGCCTATACTGAGAGTCTAATCAGTCAACAGTTCCCATTACACTCATGCATGGCTGGCCCTTTAATACTGAAAATAACACTTTCTACTAAGCAAATGATTCTAATCTTATCCTTAGAGAAAGAAGAAAGCTAAAGTTTTACCGCATGAAAGATCATCATTTACTGTCTTCATACTCAAATCCTAATGATGCTCTCAGACATCGAACCAAATGTTGATTATGGGCAGGAATTGTATAGGAAATATGTAGCCACTGCTACATGTAGGCACCAACTATTCAGAACAGATGACACAGCCCACTGGAAGGATGCCTCAAAATATCAGAACAGATGCCAATGTGGATAACATGTCAGATGTAGTCTGTGGGATGTAAACATCAGCCCTACTCACAGGTGCTTAGAGAAAAGGAGAAATGTAGGTTGAAGAGTAAAGGAAAATTAATAAGAGGGAGGAGGACCATATAACTAGGCTATAATGTATGGATTTGATTTTAGAAGCAGGATAAAGTATAGTTTCTAGACCTGAACCACATCATTCATAGCAATCTTGTAGCAAGGCACAGAGATTACCAAACTACAAAGAGCGTGCATATTTGGTGTAGATAATCTGACAAATGATAGAATCGGTCCAGTTGTTTGGGGGTTAAATTAAACCTTTAGGTTGAACTAGATTATCTGATTTAGCTGTGAGGAAAGGAGAAAACCACCCTGACCTTGAAAAAATATAAAATATGTCGGCAGGTCCATCTTCCACTCTTCTTTCCTCCTTTTCTTTCTTTTGTCTGAATTACAGAGTGTCTAATCTCCATTGCTTACAATCTAAGAGTAACTGATACAGAAGATACTTTGTTTTGTTCTGGACACATCACTAGCTCTTAGAATGACCTGCTGCTTACTTGTGTGTTTCTGCAGATGTTCACATAATTTGGGAAATTACTCCTAAAATATTTGAATGCAAGGTAATGAAGACAAATTAGCAATATTAGGCAATATAAGTAATGGATTTCCCCCTGTGCCTTTATATGAAAGAGGCCATTATTTGGTTATTGACCACTGCCACGTTCTAACTCTCTTATCCCACAGCCCCATCACTCAGTTCAGGCTGCTTTTTCTCTCAGAAATGCCCTCCTAACATCTCTTGCTGTAGAAAGCCTTATCCTTAAGAACTGATTTAAATGTCAGCTCTGCAAAGTCTTCTCTATTTCCTAAGATAGAACTAATCACCCCACATCTGTGATTCCTGGCAGCACCACTGCTTTGGAATAGTGCCTTGTTGTGGTTTGAACTACAGGTGATTGGGCTTCTCAAATAATTCATCCTGAATTTCCCAGGACTACAATAAATAGTAGAACTTATATTTTAAAACTCATTGGCATAAGGGAATATGTTAATATTTATATTAAAATGTTTACTTGGATCTAACAGCGCTTTTTGTCCTATTTGAACAGAAATTAAAACTTTGTGGACACCTAAAAATACAATGGGCACCTGGCACTGTGTCCACCCTGTCTGATGAGTAAATTGTCCCTGAGTGCACACGTGCTCACACATACATTTTTCTCACTTATTCAATCCTCAGCTGAGAGGAACATCTCTGAAGGAGGAAAGAGTTGGTTCTAAAATCTGGTGATGAGACATATTTGAAAGAAAGGTCATACAACTGAACTTCAAGAAGGTTCTTTAAAGGAGGTTTTGGTATTTTTTATGGAATTATTTCAAATAACTAATGACTCAAAAAAAGCTTTTAAACTTTTACTTAAAATTTTTCTTCAAAGAAAATTTTTCCAGATAGAACTATGGCTACTGTGGGCATTAGCAATCATCTGTTCTGTGTGGGCATATGTCACTTTAGAGCAATATTTGATTTAATCCTGAAATAAAATATTCTTTGCATGATACTTCACAGTTTACAAAGCATTTTCACATATATTATTTATTTGATATGCACACGAACTTGAAAGCTTGGCATCGTTTATTTTTCATTTGGCAGCAAGAAAAACAAGGCTCAGACAGATTAAATGACTTATCCAAGGTCACACGACTGGTAGTAGAATCTGGGAATCGTGCCCAATTCTAATTCCAGAATCTCATTTTCTTTCCACTGCTTCATGCTGCCCTCAGGACAAAAGTTTCTGTATGAACACGTGCATAAAAATGCTGAGCTCTTTTTCTGAGTAGACTGATGTTCTTTTGGAAAACTTAATCGCATTTTTGGAAATTGTAATTTTTGCTGTGGATTTAGTTCTTAAACATTTTAATAAGAAGATGGTTGAATTTTTTTTCAGTGAAAGTCTGAGCTGAATGATATTTTTAATTTATTTTTATTTCTATGGATCACAAACTTTGATCAAAATAATGATAAACATGTCAGAAATGTAGAGACAGTTTATACATATTTTAATTTCAAGTTCTAAGTCTTTGTTCTTTAGATTGTTTCATTTCCCTCTTCATTCTTTCTCTTCTTGTCTCTTAAGCCTATCTTCTTTGAGGAAACAAATTAAAATAAACTTGACTTTGAGAGTTTTCTTTTATCAATTCTTTTGCTCCTGAAAAGAGTAATCTTCTCATCGAACAAATAGAAGGATGTAAATGGTATTGAGTTAGTCTGATCTTGAAAGAGCCAAAATTCTGCAGAGCATGCAGACTAAATCATATATTATCTAGAAAAAAATGCAGACTTATTAAAATCAGTATGGATCTTCACTCTTCACAAAAAATTTAAACAAAACAAAGAATGAGACTTTGAGGATTTCAAAAAAACATGAGCGGAAGCCATACAATACACAAGCTCACTATGTCAAAGTATGAATGTGGTCGTTTTCACTGTTTCAAGAGCTACTCTGACCAAAATGAAAACTATATTAAGCTAAGTTTGCAAAGTCAGGAAGTAATTGAAAAATTTAATATGTACCTGTCATCTCAGTTCAAGTTAATTTTAATTACAGAAGAAAGATTGAGGAATATTTATAAGATTTTTTTTCTGGTATGTATTTCTGAAGCTTTTAAATATTTATGTCTTATTTTATTCAAAGATAAAAATTAATTTTACAAATGTATTTTACATATCTTCCATCTTATTTCATTTGCAATATGAATGTACATAATCATACTGCAGGATTTTTGGATACACAACCTAATTTTGTTGTGCATTCTATATTCTTCAACTTTTTGGTTTCTAGATCACAAAATAAAAGGCATATTTCAGGTGTAGCCCCCTCAAGCTAGATTGATTTATCTATGACTTATCTTCAACTTACAACCTAACCAGAAAGCCAGCAGTGCAACCAAATGCTGCAGTTATAACTTGGCTCAACACAGCAATGAAGGCCTTGAAGCAATGGTGGAACATTGAATTCCTCGTGCTCAGGTAAATTTGTTGCCATAGTAGTGAATTTCATTTGAAAATCCAGGAGCAATATTTGTTGCCCCATGTTTTACAGATCAACACATGGAATGGTCCCAGAACTTTGCATAAACATTGGAATGAAGAGTAAATAGTCAATAAAGATAGGTTGCTTTGTTGAGCAGGTGGGGTTCGGGAGATACTTTTAATACCTATTTATGGAAGGTCTAAAATGATTCAGGTATGTGTTAAGTGCTATGAGGAAGACACAACCCCAACCTCAAAGAACTCAAAGGTGTTATCAGTGTCTTATCTCTGAAATTTATCATAGATGGTCACATAATAACTGCTCAATAAGTGTTGGCTAGGGATGTAACTCAATGGTTAAGCACACCTGGGTTCAATCCCTCTTACCAAAAACAGAAAAAAAGAAAAAGAAAATAGACACAGAAGCAAGGGTGTCAGGTAAATAAAAAACATCAGGCATGAATGCAATGGGGGGGATAATTGTAGGTGTGGCTGGAATCAGACAACCCAGAGGAGAAATATGGTACAGAAAAATCTTACAGTTAAAGATGTAAATTTTACCAAAAAGGAAGAAAGAAGTCAATTAAAATACTAGAAAATTAAAAATTGGATAATATTTACTTTGAAAATGAAAACGACTTCATTGATAATATACCATGTTGTGTTATATTAAAGTATAAATTGTAAAACAAACTTTGGAGACTTTAATTATAACTTGCCATACACAAAATCTTCGATGTCTTAAAATTTCCATTTTTTCAACCACTTGAGCTTCAAGAATGAGTAATTATAGATTGTTAAATACTTTTTCCCATAATAATCCTTGAAGAGCTTTTGAAATTAGTTTTTTAATCTAGGGAAAGGATGCTGTACTATAGATAGGATGATGTGAATGTTCAAAAGTAAAATTAATAATGAATGCACTTTAGGAAAGACCAGGACTTATGCAATTTATGACATACCAGAAAACTCATAGCTTATTTTTTTTCAATTTTACTTTTAATAAAATTACACAGAACAATAACTAGTAATAATTTGCATACATCTACTGAAGTTACTTTTTACATCTTCACAATGAACTTTTAATCCACTTGAATTAATAGAAACAAACTAGAAGCAGGTCATCATCTTGACATAGTTGTTGAAGTCTTCCAAGGTTCAAAGAATACTTGGCAAATCAGAAAAAGCAAAGAATGCAAAAGCATGATATGTCAGATATGTGACATTTTAGGAACTTTTTGGCTATAGGAACTTTTTGAATTGGAAAGTGTGATAAATCTTAAAAGGACAATTTCTACCTAGCCATTATGAGAGATAGGCATTATTAACAAATACATTAATATACAATTCTAACAAAGATTATTTCCCTCTTACAGCTAAGATTTTTTTCTCTCTTATAGGTAGCCAACTATCAAAGAGTTATCTCTGCCAAGACAGCTTCTAGCCTTAGTCACTGCCAGCAGACATTTTTCTATCTTACAAATCTCACGATGTTCAAAGCCCTTTCAAAATGAGGTCCAAACTTTCCATTAAGACATACCTATGCTTTCTGCTTTTATTTTCTAAGAGTTTTTTCCTAAGCTTTCTTTATATATTAAAGTCATACAAACATAACATGCTTTTCCCAAAGACCTGAATAATAAATGCATTTCTTTCATTTTAAACTTTTTTTGAAAAGTCTGACTTGCAAAAGATATATTTAACTTTCTCAATGATGTTGTTTAGAAAGGAATGTTTAAATTTCATTCGACAATATGTAATTTGGTCTTGTAACAGCATGGCCACTTAGACATTAGTTAAGTTACAATGTCTCAAGCTATTCACAGAATAATATCTTAATTTTAAGATGATCTAACTGAAATATAGATTTTTTTTAAAAATTTGGAACTTACCTCTATTCTTGTGAATATTGGTGATAAATTAAAATATGAATGCCAATGGCCAGATCAGTAAGAAAATCAAGAAAATTTGATTCTATTCAAGAAAAAAAATATTTTCAAAAGACACATTGGTAATTATCAAAATTATAGAAACTTCCTAGTGCCCAGAACTATACTAATAATTTTACTCTGAAAAGTACTAGTAGATTGTAAAAATAGAAAAACTCTGGACCTATTGATTCATTTTGGAAACAAAGACATTCACTTCATTAGAACCAATAAAAGCAAACTTGGAACATGGACCTTTCTAACAGAGGGAAATTATTTTCCAGAATACTGGGGTGAGAGGTCTGAGAGGACAATGTTCTGAAGTGTACAGGGAAGTCCAACCGAGAGGAAGTGACCTGCAGAGGAGGAAGCAAAGCAAGGCATTGCAGTTCCAGAAAGCAATGAGCATCAGGAAATTTAAAAAGAGGTAATAGAATAGGGTATAAAGGGCTTGGCTCAGAGGGGAAAGAAAAAACATATAATCATAAAAACTGAGGCAAGTAATTAGAAAAGATCCAAGTAGAATCTTCTCTGTCTTACATTGATAAAGAAAACAGCGTTTAAGCTTTACCTGAAGAAACTAGTAGGGGGAAAATGTATTTTACTGTTGCTAAGGAAAAAATTCTGGGCAGAAGCTATAAAAGTAAGTATGGTATGAGTGAATTATATCCAGAAATGTCATCCTACACAGGTATCCAAGATTAATTCTCAGAAAAGTAATAATAAAAATGTAAAACTTCTAGTCTAAGAAAAAAAGAGAAAAGTCACATTGATCAATACAGGAATGAAAACGGAGATATCAATACAAAGCACAGAGTCATTAATAAAATAATGAGGACATTATTAATAATATACTTTCAATTAACCTGAAAGTTTAGATAAAGTGGTCAGATCCAGGAAAAAAAAAGTTACCAAAATTTATTCAAGAGAAAATAAAATAAAAATAGTCTTATATGTATTCAAGAAATTGAATCTAAAACTAAGATTCTTCTCCCCATACACACAGACCAAAAAACACAAAAAACAAAAACAAAAAAACCTCCAGGCACAAATGGACTCAATAGTGAGGTTAAGAAAGAAAAATTCAATCTTACATGAACTTTTTCAAGGAATAAAGAAGAGGGGACACTGCAACTCATTTGTGAGTCCAGCATAACTTTTATGCCAAAATATGCCAAGGACATTATACGAAAGAAAATTAAAAGCTAACATCTCTCAAAAACAGGTGTAAAAATACTACCAAATATTCACCAGTGTATTATAAAAAGCATTATGATCAAGTTAGGTTTTTTTCTACAATTCAAAGGTAGTTTCCCATTTGAATGGCAATGAATGTAATTTATTAGATTCACAAATGAAAAAGATAATGTAATACAGAGAAGCAGGAAGACCATTTAATAATTTTTAACACTCTTGTGATTTAAAAAAAAATGTTATAAAAATCCTTGGCGCTTCCACTCAAATCTTTTCAACCCTATCTCTGGTAGTCTTGAGCTGCCATGTAAGTCCAACCATCCAGAGACCATCACCCTGGAGAGGCCCTTTATAAGCACCATGGCGAACAGTTTCAGCTGAGCCAGCTTTCCAATCAGTCCCACCAAAGGCATACATGTGCGAGAAGCCACCCTCTACCTGAGTACCCCCAAATGGCCTCTGTCAATACCATATGACACTGAAAATTTTTCCCAGAGTTATGCTCATTATTAATGAGGCAGTTGAAAAGTCAAGGAGAGCTCATACTTAAATGGGATGGGATAACAAATATTATCAATTATTTTCTGACTAGCTAAGGAGGATCTGAGACATCAGAAATTGCTGGAATGATATACAGAATCTCCCATTATTTCACTAGAACAAACATTTTCTACAGAGTCCTAAGTAGTAAATATTTTAGGCTTTGTAGGCCAACATACAAGGAAAAAAAAAAGAAATACGTAGTTATTGTACTTACAAAACAAGAGAGGAAACAAACATTCACAAAATTTTTGTTGAAAGCATTCAAACACACATAATAATTACACATAATATATGTTATATGTATAATTTTTTTGTAATACAGGTCTATTGAGATGTATGTAGTAGTGATAATAGCATTTATTTTAATTAAGGTTCAAAATTAACATGCCCTATATCAAATAAGTTAAAAGTATTAATCTACAAAAACCATTCTAAGTTCACAGACTACAAAAATGGGTAGCAGGCGAGATGGGGCCACAGGTTAGTTTGCCTACCCTTGCGCTGCAATATAAAAAATGTAACTAGACAACATTTTCTTGAAGCTCCTCTACATTAGGTGAACACACAAGGGTAGAATTGTTTGTGTTTTACATGCTTTTCTACTGCTTTGGCAGAGCAGGACAAGTCTACAAACATTTGTAGAGGGCCTTCATGAGATTCTCATAAGTAAGGGAATGCAAAACTTTGTCCTTCATATTCCTCTTTCCTTTTTATTTTTTAAATTTGTTTCTACATTCCTTGATTTCACTTAAGATCCCTTTAGAAAGCAGCGTCATCAGTCTGGCATAGACTCCTTGAAGAGGTTCTATTTCTCCAAAGAATACATATTTGAGTCTTGGGACTCAGGGCTACTCATTCTCCTGCTGTAACATCTCCTCTGAGTGTAGGCATCTTCACCAGCAAAAAACAACTTTTTTCCAAAGCAAAATTTTTCCAAACTCAATCATTTAAGTTGGGTTAAAAACTGCTTTGAATCTGATTAAAATAGAGGCCAGTTACTTCTCTGCAAGTGCCCTCTGTACCCTAGGGATATTTCCATCTCTTCTTCTAAGCGTGTGACAATGTCTCCTTGACTACAGGAAAAGTGTTGCTAAGAAGCATTGTTGCGCTTGATCTAAGACAAAAACCAACTCCATTAATGAAAACAGTTGTGTGCCATAATGGTTTCCTATCTGTGATTAACTATGTGGTTTTTGTTAAAACCTAACAGACTGTATCTAGAAAACAATGTGATGTGAGGCAAATCAACGTTCTAAGAAAAATTCCAGTAACTCCCACTAAAAACTGTACACTATCATTAAATAAATTCACATGTTGCCAGCAAATAAATACTTTTTAGACAATCTAATTCAATTACTCTAGGATTAAAACAATACTACGTTGTAATAAATAGCACTTTAGCTGTCATGACTAAGCATCCTTATCCCATTTTATTTCTTTGTATGAAAACATTTGTTTTGCAACTCTAGTAGTGTTGAGGTTTAAAAACTAAATTATTTTCAAAATTCTCTAGTAGCATAATTGGTTTAAAGTGATAGAGGTGAGTGAAAAATGCATAAGGTATTTGTACAAGCAGATGATTAACCTTAAAGTAGAATTTTTTCATTCTCTTTCTGTGCTTAGAATTTCAAAGGAGCTCATATCCATCTTCAGACTCTTACATGATGCTTCATTTGCATATACTGCTTTATAGTGAGTGAATTATATGTACATCTTATCTTTCCTACTAGGAAATTTTTCCATTCTTTTGTCCACATATTTCCATCTAGAGAACTGTAACAATAACAAATGAAATTAGGTTGATAAAATGACCAGTTCCAGTGAGTTCCCACCAATCTGAGCATTTTCATCTTGATAAGGAAATGAAAGGATCAATGTGAGCATTGTCTGCTTTTCTAACAGGATTATATCTTAGCTTACTTGGGTGGAGGAGGATGCTTTACTCTGAAATATACTAATTAGGACTCTAAGGAATTTAGCATCTTTTGCTTACCTAACATGTTAAATATATATCATGCTCTTTCTATTGGAATAGGTTCTCTTGTGGGAACAATAAATTTTCAATCTCTTTTTCTTGTTTGTCTCAACTGAAATACAACACCATCTGTAAGCCTGGGTGAGACCATTCCTAAGAGCACAGTGAAGTTTCCTGCAGTGAATTTGGTTACTTGGAAAGGTCAGATTCATTAGAAGACTCATTAGCTGCTGGCTTTGTCACCTGGGAATGGAATGGAAGAATAGCATGCCAAAAGATTTTTTTACTCAGTTCTGAGTGCTTTTCATGAAAGGACATAATGTGTTCCATTGTTTTATTTACCATTTCTATGTCATCAGGATTGCTCCAGTCTGTCTTCGAGTACTGTGGAAAGGATAGCAGGTTTTGATATAAATAACCACATGTGGCAAGGAGGTTCTTGTTAATTGATTGGTTCTTAAGTGGTTCTACTATTAGCAATTAACGGGAGTATCTCACTTTTCTCCGAATTTTCCCAAAGCAGCACCTTAGTATGTATTATGGCTGAAAATGTATTGCCCCAAAATTCATAGGTTGAAATCTAACCCCTGCCAGTATCTCCAGAATTTGCATTTAACTAGGGATAGGATCTTTGAAGGGATAATTAAGTTAAAATTAGGTCAGTAGAGTAGGCTCTAATCCAATATGACTGATACCCTTATAAGAAGAGGAGAGTAAAGGGCTGGGGTTGTGGCTCAGTGGTAGTACACTTGCCTGGCATGTTGAGATACTAGGTTCGATTCTCAGCACCACATATAAATAAATGAATAAAATAAAGGTCTATCAACATCTAAAAAAATTAAAAGAAAAAAAAGGAGAGTTAAGACATAGACAGGAGGCTATACAAAGACAAGGGGAGAGAATGTCACCTATGAATAAAGGAGACACGCCTCAGAAGAAATCGACAATGGACACCTTGATCTTGGACACATTAGTCTGCATGAGAACACATATTTCTATTGTATTTTTTTATTTTTTTATTTTTTGATTCATTGTATACAAATGGGGTACAACTTTCTTTTCTCTGGTTGTGCATAGAGTCACACCATTTGTGTAACCATACATGTATATAGGGTAATGATGTTTGTCTCATTCCATTATCTTTCCTTCCCCCTGCCCCTTCCCCACCCCTCATTTCCATCTACACAATCCATTCTTCCTCCATTCTTCCCTTGCCCCCTTACTCCCACCCCATTATGTATCATCATCCACTTATCAGAGAAATCATTTGGCCTTTGGTTTTTTGAATGCTAATCTTCTCTGTATCATTCCAATTTTAGTATACGTGCTGCCGAAGAGAGCACTATTTCTATTGTTTTAACCAGTTATAGTCAAGCTCTTTGTTAGAGCAGCCTCACCTCACTAATAGAGTATGCCACACTGGGCAATAGTTATTATGTAGGCATATATGGTAGGCCTCACCTTACGTGTCCTTTGGAATCAAAGTTCATGTTCTAAACATTTCTGTGTCCACTACAAGCACTCATTTGCACATAGTAGATGTTTAATAAATATAAACTAAATGAATTAAGCTTGTTAATTCAAAATACAGAAATGGTACAATATTTTTAAGAATAATTTAAAACAAGCTTGAAAATATACTTTTAGAAAGACATTTAATTTTTAAACACAGTATTAAGGAAAAAGACATAACATCTTATGTTCTACTGTGAACAATAACTAATATAATCTTGAGATAATTATATATACATATACACACATATATACATACATATATATTTATATTCATTAATGACTGTATCAGTTCTCTATTGCTACTGTAACGATTGAATTTGTGTGACCTAAAACCACACAAATCATTCTCTTACAGTTCTGGAAATCAGAAATCTAAAATAAGGTGTTGGCAAAGACGTTTCCTCTGGAGGCTTCAGGAAAGAATGTTTCCTTATCTTTCTCTATTGTTAGAAGTTGCCTACATTCCTTAGTTTCTGACTTTTTTCTCCATCTTCAAAGGGCATCCTTTCAACCTTTGGTCCCATCACTATATCTCCTTTTTCTGACTTTGATTCTTGTGTTTCCCTCTTAGAAAAAACCTTAGCAATGACACAGGGCCCCTCTCAAAATATTTCACAACATCTGCCTTGTCCCTTTTACTATTTCACATAATGTATTCACAGGCCTCAGGCACGAGGACATGGACATCTTTGGGGGACCATTTGTCAGCCTACCATGAACTTAGCCAGCACTCATGCTAGTCATGGCAAAGAGGCTGAGGCAGCTAGGAAGATGCACAGAAAAAGAAATGGGGAAGGTCCTGCCAGGCGGGGAATCCTAGTAAAGAGAGTAGGCAGGCAGAGGGCCACTGCTAAGAGGCAAATCACACTCAGGAGTCATCCATATATATGGAAGTAAAGGTGGTTCCCAGTTTCTATCAAGCCCTTCACCATATTAAATTAGCTTTTAATTTATGTAGTAGAATGGAGAGATAGAAAAATATTAATTGCAGTCAGACCATGAATCTTGGCAATCGTTACAGGTCTGTGTCCTAAAAAGTACTTAAACCTTACAATATCATATTAAAACGTAATTGAATATACCTTAACCACTTTAATAGAATTGCTGAGAAAGTGACACCATTAAATTTCAGAGATCTGTATATAATGATTGTATCTCTGTAGGAAGTACAGAATATAAAGTTTAATAATTTATTCAGGGATTACAATAAAGTAGACACTCTGGGGAAGATTTTATGCAAATACAAAAAAAAATCCACAAAAAAAGTAAAAACCAGCCGGGCGTGGTGGTGCACGCCTGTTATCCAAGCAACTTGGGAGGCTGAGTCAGGAGGATCGCAAGTTCAAAGCCAGCCTCAGCAACTTAGCGAGGCCCTAAGCAACTCAGTGAGACCCTGTCTCTAAATAAAATACAAAATAGGGCTGGGGATGTGGCTCAGTGGCTGAGTGTCCCTGAGTTCAATCCCTGGTTCCAAAAAAAAAAAAAAAAAAAGTAAAAACCAAACCAATTTCAGATTGGGAAATAAATGGGAAATTTGGTATAGTTTGGTTTTTTGCCAGAATTTTCCAAATCTATTATCTACTTTTCCTAATTAGATCCAATCTTACAGTCATATGAAATGAATACACTTTATGAATCTCTTTAATTTTTCTCTCCATATCTATTTACCAAATCTAGAGCTTTAAGATTTCTCTTAAATATAAAACTAAGTCATATTTTTATGACTCAGGGAATGTTAAACCCACTAAAAATTGTGAAAAATTTCACATACACCACTCCACACACATTTTTTCATGCTATAGAAACTTTCAAGACATATAAAGGCATCTGAATAAATTTGAAACCCTTAAAATATAATATGTACAGCAAACATCACTAGAAGTGTTTTTAAACAGTCGCTGTCATTTATATATTTTAGCAAACTGACAAATTCAATATCCTATGTCAATGAGTAGAGAGACAACCTCTTCTTTGAGTTTTAATTCTTTATTAACTGCACACTACAGGTAGATCACATAACTTCTCTGAGCCTCAGTTTCCTCCTCTGAAACATGAGGGGATTAAATTAAGGTATAAATTGCTTCCTGTTCTCAGATTCTATGATTTTTAAGCCTGGGTCCTCATTAATTGTATAGTAAACCTCCATTATGGTGAATTTCATACAAGATTTATAATTTTTAGTCAAAATAAAATTTAGAAAGGAAATCAATATTAGAATCCACATATTATTTCCATAAGACCTGGAGATAAAACAACTAAAAGAGGGAAATTAAGTGAAATGAAAGTATTGGGGTCCGTTATTAAAAAGGAAAAAAAACCATAATTTCCTTGTTTACCAATGTGTCTTTCCACATGACTCTAAATTCTGTCTGTGTGATCCAGCTGTAGTGGGTACTCTGGGAATTCATGTGTATTTTCCAATAAAAGTTTTTGAAATGTGAGGTGAGAAAGCAAAAACGGAAGGGTAGTAGTTAGCTAACGTCTTTGGCAAGAAAATGAGACAACTACATACAGATGTGACATCAGATCTGCAATGCAAAGAGCACACACACAAGCTATTTTGACATCTACCCACGACAAGAAAATAATTTGCATAAAAGCATCGAAAGTAGAAATCCAGCAGAGGATTGTGAACCATTGGCAGCAGCAGAAAGTAACTCTGCCACAGCAAACTTTATTCATGCCTTTCTTATCATTATACATTTAAATCTAAATGCTCCACTAACTGACTGTGGCCACCTGGCCTGTCCACCTGCACTGTTGACCCCAGGCTGTGAATGGAAAAGACCAAAGTGTTTGCAGAGATCAGATGGGTGCATATGGTGGTTGGCAGTTTAGCCCTCCCAGAATTACCAGCTTGTTCTGGCAGAAGAATTTAGAAAATGAACCAAAGGAATCATTCTGTTCAGACAAAACAAAAACATCACCACTTCTTCCTTTGCATGCATAACTGGTAAGCTATATGGATAACTGGAAGCTATACACATTAATCCTGTGGATTATGAAAAGCCAGGAAATAAAGAGTTGTTTTCTGGGACCAGTTGAGAATGACTTTCATTTTATGTCAGTTAATGAACTGGGTTATTGGGGGGTTGAGCAGGAGAAGGCATTTTGTTTTACCAAAGAATGTTTAAACTTAAACAACTCTGGTCAGGGATGCAATTAAAAGCCTTTCAAAGCAAAAATTTTCCTTGACCACTAAATAAAGTTTGACCCATGAGAAAGACAATGGTTTTAGAGACAAAAGAAATGTAAGCAATTACCTAGTAATTTTTATCAAAGGCATAATCTGAGCTTACAGTACAAATGTTTGCTCCCCACCTCCTGCTCTAAATTAGGTATGTAAGGAGGAAAATCTGTGTAATTTCCCTTAAGACATAGTAGTAAGTATTTCATTTTTCAAGAAAAACCACATTCTCCAGTGAAGTCCATGTAAGAAAACGTCCTTCCTGATTCCCCCACTCCTTATCCCCTGTTTGTTACTCAATACCTCATCACTGACCTCAGGGACGAGGTTGGCACATTTACTGATAGGCAGGTGTCCTTTATGGGATTTCATGTGCCTATTACAAGAGGGACTAGAGAATATAAAAACCAAAAGAATGTAGAGAATCTGGAATGCAGCTCCTCAGAATCTACTCAAGGCAAGCCGAAGGATAGGAAGAGGTCCAGGTTGCTCAAACAGTTCAAATTTCCCAATATCAGAGAACATTAGATCTGGAAGGGTAGGTCAATGTTGTAGCACCCAAGACTGAAGCAGTCAAAGCAACAACCTGATGTGAAGGGCATAGCTCTCTCACAGTCTGGCCTGCCCCAGGGGTAAGGCGGCACTATACATATCTATGAACATTAGATACCTAATGGTAAATGAGCACGTCTTTCAAGTCAACTACATCTGATGATAGCTTTTTGTGACTGCTGAAGAGTTGAACTAGAACTCATGGTCACTGGACATCTGCATGGAAAGAGTAATAAAGCATCGTTATTGCAGAGGTCTCCCCTCAAGCTACCAGATAAGTACTATGATGTCAGCCTGTCATCTCACTTAAACAAAAAAGAGGGTTCTAATAATATTTTATGATGACTTTTCATTTTTCACCAAAATAGACTACTATGTTATGTTATTTCATTCTGGTTGTGAGCATAGGGGTGTGTGTGTGTGTGTGTGTGTGTGAGAGAGAGAGAGAGAGAGAAAGAGAGAGAGAGAGAGAGACAGGAGATAACTAAGGCAAACAGCCATAAAAGCAAGCGTCTGGACCAGCAAGATAACAGATTGAATTAGACAGAGGTTCTTCTTTACCAAAGTGCTCTAGAAGATGCCTTAACAATTAGAAAATTTGGTCAAAAAGAGTGATTGGGAACAAGGAGGGCAAACAACTAACTGGATTTCCACTTTCAACTAGTCACATGCTTCTGCTTGGAAAAAAATGCCAATAAATCTTATCAATTATCTCATATGCAAAATGACACAAATCTCAAGTTGCAATGTCAAAATTCCTTCTAAGGTTAAGCCATTCAGCAACAAAACTTACAAATTATCTGCTGCTAAGACAGGCAAAATCTTATTTTCAGCCATGTGACACTAGACAGAAATCACTCAAATTCAAAATAAGGCAGGTCTGTGGTATAACCAGATTATCTTAATTGAATCAGCCAAATGCTTTTCAATTGCATTATAGAAGCAAAACATCAGGAGTGTTCCTTTGCATGTTCATAGGTCGGTGTGCAGCTCCCTGGAGAGGTTGATGTGGGCATGTAATAACTTTAAAGTCAGAACAGTTATCCAATCTTTTGCTGGAGAAGAAAAATGACGATTTGAATGTACCTTCTCTACCATACCAGTGCAGCTTTCTGATATATCTTAAATTACATTCAAAATTGTTTTCCACAAGAGTTTTATGTGTATCCTACTATATCCTAGATCCATATAATGAAAAAGAGATTCAAGGTAATGACATGCTAATGAACTTGAAAGCTTCAAACAGGCAAAAGGTATTTCCTATTAAATACATGAAATCTTTTTTTGAAATCGTACTTGCTCTTAAGATATACTAGAAAAGATCCACTCAATTCCCCTTTACACCATACAATTTGCCTCTACTTTGGTAAACAAGAGTTTTCTCAGTTATGCAGCTAGAACTAAAACTCCAATTTGAGAAAAGACTTCACAGTACTTCAGCAAATGCTTATATATCTGTTTCTGAGTAAACAAATAAAAAGGGAGCAGACCTTTGACAGAGGTGTTCCTGGTGAAATGAGTATCCATCCTGTGCTGTTGCTTTACCTGTATATCAGAGGGTGTGCCTGGGGCCTGGAGGGAACGCAGGAGTGAAACGACCATGCTCACAGTGACTGTTGAGGGTGACGGTGTTGCTGGACTTAGATCAGATTCATGTGGGTTAAGTCTCACATTTACAAACAGGAACCAAAAGATTTATAACAGCTGCGCAGACTGCAAACAACAGTCAGGCTTCAAGCCGACGGAAGAAAGGGATTTGGGCATCTATAGAGACAGCTGAAGAATGGCTCGCCTGTCCCAGAGGAGGGGTCTGATGTAATGATAATATAACCTTCAGGTCACCAAGCTGCAGAGAATAGCCCAAGGGGCCCTTGGCAAAGATGATGTTGCTTTTACCAGATCTCATGTGGAAACATGTAATGGGAAATCGAAACTGAAACGTGCCTGCATGGGAGCAGTCAACAAGGGTTTCTTCTCCACAAATGTGCTCTGTGTGTGCCCACACCAATTCCCAGGACTGGAGGCTTGGTGCCCAGCTGTGTGAGGGGATAATGGTACCTCTCCTGGGTGGGGCCTTTGGGCAGACACTGGGAAAGAGCAGTGGCCTGGGAGTTGGGGCTCCAACCTCAGATGAGTCATCAGCTGGTACCAGAGCTGTCCTCTCTCCTCTGAATTCCACTTCCCAGCCACTCACTTCAGTCCCTCTCATCCATTCTTTTATCTCAGTCCTGAGTCCATCCCTCAAATTCCTTCCCAAGATCATTTAAAGCCTCCTAAGTTGTCTTCCTGCCTCCAGTCCCTCCTCTTATTAATTCACCCTTCAAGAATTATCTTTCAAGATGGCATTTGTTTTTCAAATAAAAATTAATGCATGTCTAACAAGATGTTAAATAGAAAAGACAAAAAGCCTGTATCACTCATAATCCCACTTTTTCTTGTGAATATGAAATCAGAAGAGAAACTCCTCCTTTCCTTCTCTCTTGACACTTTGGCCCCAACTCTGGCAGCCATGATCAAGAGATCATTTTGTATTCTTCTAGTCTTTTTTTTCTAGGTTTATAGGAATAAACATATTTTGTTGCTTTATTTTCACAAATGAAAACACAATTAGGCTATGGATAAGGTTTTGTAAAGGGCTTTTTGTTGTATTTTCAACATCTGGTTTTCCAAGCCACTGTGAGTGAACCTGCTTGTTTCTACTTAGTTGCTGCACAAAATTCTTTAAATGAATGTTCTGTAATTGATGCAACCATTTTTCTTTCAATTGACTTTTCCCTCAATTTTTGACTAGTAAACAACACTGCAAGGTAACCTTAGGCATAGATGTTTTTTATATATTTAAAAAGTACTTCTTTTGGATACTGGAAGTGAAATTGCTGGATCAAAATCCATGCTTGTTGTTTTTATTTTGATAGATAATGTAAATTTGCCTCACTAAGGTTACACCTATATTCACTCCATCAACACCAAATAAAAGTGCTCATCTTCCCTTTCAAGAATGAGGATGTTATCTGTCCGCTGAAATGTTGCCAATCAGGTAATTATTATTGTTTAATTTTCATTTATTTATTACCTAAATTAATACTTTTATCTGAAGCTTATTGGACATTTATAGCTCTTCTTCCATTAATTTCCTTTTCGTATTCTTTATCAATTTTCTATCTGGCCAATTATCATTTTTTCTAGGTGATTAGTAAAACATTCCAATATTAACCTTTGTTTCCATATATGCTATATAAATTTTTCCCAGACTCTAACTTATCTTTTAACTTAGTTTTTATTCTTTCAAATGAATAAGTTTTTATAATTTTTATTATATTGACATTTCTTTCTCTGGTCTCTAGGTTTTCTATTACACTGAGAAAATCCTTTCTCATCCCAAAATTATAAAAACTTGTTATATTCCTTCTTTTTAGCATTTTTATAGTTTTGGGTTTTTTAAAAAAAGGTATAGCTGGGCTCAGTGGCACATGACCATAATCCCAGCAACTCGGGGAAACTGAGGCAGGATGATCACAGTTTTGAAGAGAGCATCAGCAATTTGGCAAGGCAATAAGCAACTTAGTGAGACCCTGTCTCTAAACAAAAAATAAAAAGGGCTGGGGATGTGGCTCAGTGGTTAAGTATCCCTGGGTTCAATCCTTGGCACCAAAAAAAAAGTATAAGCTAGGTTATCAATTATCATAATATCATTTGGAATAATCCTTTTGTGTCCTATCATTTATGACATACTACAACTTTCGGTTAGTAAATTATCAAAATCGTTAATGAATATTTTTATTATTGAGATGTTATGTTTATGTATTTACTACATATATTTTAATATCCAATAGGCAAGTTTCCTATATCACAAGAGTTCATCCCAAAGGCAGCAACAAATAATGTCGGTGGTCTATGGTCATAAAATATAAATATCATTCAAGAAACTGGTTTAGTCATTAAAAATGATGTTTTCCAAAAGCACAGACACACAAAAAATTTTTATTAGTTCTTCTAAATTATTACCAAATATGTAGTACTGTTAAAAATAGTACTGTATTATAAGATATTATTTTTAAACATTATCTCATGATCCCGTTGAAAAAAGTAATGTTTTTTTGTAAAAGCCAACAATTTTCTGTCATTTTTTGAGCTGACAGTAAATTATTGCTACCACATTTTATAGTCCATGTCATGACATAACTCCAATTAGGAAACAGTTTATTCTGTCCAGTGAGACAGAATAAATGGCTTACAGTGGCAGTCTATTTTGCAATTGCCAGGACTGCACTCCAACTGCACTCCAGAAATATTTTTTCACAGATGAGTAGTTCCCAAGAGACCTAATCCCTGGGATCTTCCCTCACAGTATCTACATTTTAAAAAATCCTTGTTTCAACCCAGAAGAAATAAATTTACACTAAGCTGTATTCTTACCAACACCAAAGTATAGAAAAAGAAGCTTCTTTTTACAAAAGATTATTTAATGACCCAGTTCAAGTTAGCATGAAGGATATTATCAGTGAGGGGCATAGAAGTTAATAAGCCCACCATTTCTTCCATGAGATGTTTACTCCACTGTTGCTGCAGCCATAGACATTCTGGAAGGAAAGGGGACACAGGGACAGGGTGCCAAAGGGACACCCCACAAACATGATCCCAACCCAGGACTCAGGTCTTGCCAATTCCCCCATCCTGTAGCATTCCTATTCAGTGCAAACGTCTTCCCGAGGGGAATGAATGGAAATGTATACAAACCACTGAATTATTCATGTTCTTCACACTGGGAAGCTAAATGATGAAATGTTCCTCAATTTAGCTTGACATGAAGATGCAGATTTCGTTATCCACTAGGTCGCCTTTGTAGCTGCTGAAGATCATTCAGACAGAGGTCAAACATAACTGAATACAGACTGAGAGAAAGTCTGTAACATTGTTCTTAATGAATATCATGTCAACTGAAATCGGTGGGCATCCCCCAACCCCCTAAAAAGACACAAGTTCTCCCAAAGGAGTATTAGCATCTGTTTGCACACCTGAGTGTCTGCTTCTTCAAACTGACAGAGACAATTGAAACAGACATAATTTGCATCTTGAACGTATAATTATTCTTTATCATAGCTCTATAATTATTCTTTATCATAGCCAAGAGCTAAGATCAAACCATTATCATTAAAACTGCTTTCTTACCCCTTAAAGATTGTGTAGACTGCAATGCTCTGAGCCCACGTCTATGTGTAATTGTCTTAATCCCTCCACACTAGAGAGACAGGACTGTGGTTTACTCATTTTTATATCCTGTACATATCCCATTTTTAGGTTTGTTTTGCTTACAATATAGAGCACGGTACCTTGCACATAGTAGGTATTCAATAAACATAGTAGAATTATATCGTCTAGAATAGCGTCTTCTGGGTGGATATGTGATCCAGTATTATTTATATGTATAAGTCATACTCATTTGAAGATGTAATATTTAGAAATTTAAAAGCCCTTGTACAGAAAAAATAGTTTGTAGAATTTGTATTAATTAAGAATCTGTTGTCTCATGTTCTTTCAGATGAATTAGTAGTTCTTATGTTACATACAAAAAGAAGGCAAGGCATGTCTAATTCAAATATTTACCTTGCTTGTTTCTTTACACATTAAGAATTCAACAAATTATGGAATTATCTCCAAAAGACATTGTTTTAAAAAAAAAAGCAAGGGACAGAACAATATGCACAGAATGTAGATACCTCTGTAAAAATATAACATGTATTTATATGTGTGCTTGCATATTTATATGCACAGCCTTAAAAGAATAAATAAGTAATATGATAAAAAATTCAGTAAGTTCAGTAAGCAGCTACTACACTAAATGTGTTCTTATGCTGATTTCTTTACATGCCCTTCAGGGCTAAGCCCCAAGAAACACTTCAAACACCCCACCAAGAGGCCACAAACTCCAGGTCAATTGATCTGATGATGAACACTCAGGTGGCCCTCCTTAGATCTACAATCATGTCCATTTGGATGTTTCTGAGTCCCTCCTTTGCTCTTTCCTGAGTGTCCTCAGGAAAGGAGTTGATAAAGTTTAGGAAGAATATGGTGTTCAGCCAAAAGAATTGGAATTAGATGAATTGGCCACTCTTAGATAATGGAACACTGCTTTTGACCCAGCTTGATGCCTATGAAATCTCCCAAAAATAGTGACAGACTTTATCAGGTAGTTTTATTTGTAAAATCCCCAGAAACACACTGGGGACCATCAAATTCATAGGAAAAAAATCAAATGGGTTTTCTGTTCAAATCCACACCTAGTACTGAAGACATTTGATAGAAAGAGGACCTCCAAATGATCTTGTTTTATGTTATTTCTAACATAGTATAAGTTAGGCAGTGGATTTGATTCATGTATGTTAACCAGATGGTATTGAGAAATAAACAAGTTATATGAATATCACATGAGCTTTAGATAAAATGAGAAAAAAAAATTTAATGAGTTAATAGTGAAGTGTTATAGAAGATAACATTCCTACAAGATAGCTCCCCAAGAAAAACAGAGGGACAGCGTGGTTCAGGAGGAGTGACGGGAAATTGGCTAAACATAAAACCTCTCCCAGTGCACCCTTTCCTAACAACTATGGGTCAGTCCTAAAGGAAAGGGGCAAATACTGAATACTGGGCCCTAAATTTTGACCTTCCCCCATTGCAAATTAGTCCTATATGGAGGCACAGCAAATATTGAAACTCTGGGAAACAATGGATCCCAGAGAAAGAAAAGCCATGGGCAAAATTTCAGTATTTATCCCTCAGAATCTGGACTCCTATCTCCCCAAATAATAATGAGTTTCAACCTTTCTGCAACTACCTTCCTAAGTTAAAGTTCTAACCTGTACAACTAGCCCCTGACTGTCAAAACTGCACATCTGCAGACTCCAATAAAACTATAAAACCCAGACTTTTTCTGTAACTCGGGGGCCAACTCCATACCCAGCAAGTGGGCCCTCCCATGCCTGATCCATGGACCTCACTGCAGAATAAAGAAAAGCTTGCCGATCCAAGGTTTGCTTCCCATCTCCTGCCTCAGTCATTTGTGGGCCATGGGCTTACAAGTAGAATAACAAGAACATTGCTACGGAAAGTACTTGGTCTAGAAGAATGAGACCAATGGAATTCCATAACTGGCTAGGGAAGAGAATTAACAGTGTGAACTGGAGATGACTCATGCTGTCCTGCAAGAGCCAATTAAATTACCAGGAATTTTATGAGCTAGTTGTTAATATGTTATAGTAAAAGGTAATAAACATTTAAAACTCATCACTTCCCACTTACTTTACTAAATTTTAGTATTACCTATTCTTTTTAGATTATTCATATCTATTCTGTTTGTATGATAGAAATATACAATGGTGTGCTACTGTACATCTCTTCCAAACTCTGCATTCAGTGGTGTTCTATTGGTGGCTCAAAATCAAAAGTATTACAATATTTACACTATGGAAATTAGTAAATGCTGCAAATCAGGGATTCCCCTGCAGAGAGCTAATTGTTAAACATCTGTCAGCATACCACTGATAGTATCCTATTTGCTACTTAAAGTTTATAAATTCTAACTAATCCCTGGTTGTTTGGAAATGATTTTTCATGAGTCTGTCATGTTTTCACATCTCTTGCAAAACAGGGCACTGACAGTCATTCATTATGAACCATCTTTTCAAAGATTTTTGTAGGGGTTCACAGACTTCAAAGTTACAGGGACTCCCTGCTTGTTCCCATTATAAAAGATTCAAGTTCCGTAAGCTTCAGGTTCCTCTTCTTCAACTCAACTCACTGCCTCTGAAAGCATTCCTATGGACAACTGTGTGGAACTTGGGGGCAAATGAAACAATCCCAAATATGCCAATACTCATACAGCTTGCTGTGCTCTACTTATGTTACTCTCCGCCCCAGAATCCACCAAACTGTGGCAGGCTCACTTATTAGTCTGCAGATTGTGTAAAATCTCAGACCATTCATAATTCTTGATAATCCTTTTCTAGAAAGAATAATAGTCTAATATTTTGTTATAACCTATTATAAAGCTGGAATGGCTAAAGATTATTTTTAGATTTATTTATTTATTTTTTTCAGTTGTAGATGGACACAATACTTTTATTTATTTATTTTTATGTGGTGCTCAATATCGTACCCAGTGCCTCACATGTGCTAGGCAGGCACTCTACCACTGAGCTAAAATTTTAGCCTTTAAATTTTTCAGATGGTGATCTTCCTAAATGTTGTTGCAGGGATGTTACTTGCTAAAACATAAATGCTTCCCTAGGTCCTTTTCTTTCTGCCAGAATCTTTGTATGCCCTCAATTCTAGACTAGGTCTCTTCTGTTTGTCTTTTATGTGCAACAACAAAAAGTCTATCATCAAGAGAAGGAGAAATAGTAAGACAGAGGCGATGGAAGTAATAGCTTAAAGGAAAGGTAATTTTCTCTTTCATTTTCAACAGTGAAAATTAAGCTTAAGATACCACTAACAAGTTTAAACATGCAAAGACTGCTAGAAAAATGATGAAACAAAGATAAATCTGTTTTCTGGAAATGACAATTGAAAGAAGAGTCATAAATGCTATGTCCTTGAAAAGTAATGCCTAAAGGTCCTTAAAAGACTGTAATACATTTCTTTTTATTATCGCTTTGATATAATACTTTATCCACTTGAGAAATATTCATATCTGCAACGCAAAATCTTATTTGGGGGGATCATGGTATCTACAGGTTCTACCCCACTTAGCCAACTTGAGGATCTATGAAGTCATCTTCCCATTAATTAGGACAGGCTTTAGGAACTAGAGGCCACTGTGAGAGTCACCAGAATGAAGATGTGTAAAAGCCAACTTCTGGATTTATCACTAAAGCACTGCTTGATTCAGGCACACGCTTGGAGCATTGCCATCAAAGTTTATGACAATTAAATTGCACCTATTCACAATGAAATGGATAGTAGAATTTACAAGCTACTATCCCTTTATAGTACACTCTGACATAAAAATCTCTTTAACATTCAAATCCATGGCTGTGTTATATTTGAAGAGAAAAAAGAAAGAAAGGAATGCATAGCAATAGAAGATAATCCATTAGACAGCAGTAGAATTTAAAAGTAGAAAATATTTTTATTTCTAAATTACATTCACTGCACTCTCTACCATTGACAGACTTGCAAGAGCTTCAGAATTAATTAGCACTTGCAACAGAAAAGTCTCATCATTTAAAAATAATCAAGAGTAGCAGGAAATAATTATTGTACAAAACAAGGATGTCTGTTTTATAAAGATATGTTCATGAGTAATTGATTTCATCCTTTTTTGTATCGCATTTAACTGGATTCAAAATAACAGTATTTTAAATTAACATAACCAGAACATGTTTGCTCGTATTTCCTCATATATAACATCTAGAAAATAGAGTTAAGGCACAATAATAGTAACAACACACCTTCTGCTTTGTCCCCATCCCTCAACCCAGTCACAATTTTGGAATCTGCAGATTCAAAATCTCTCTATTCTACCTGGGAATTCCCAGAAGCAAATCTATTCTGCTTCTACTACCCACAAAGAGCAGCAACAGAGACTGCATCAGCAAGAACCAGCCCTCACAATGGTAAATTCCTACAACGCTTACTGTGAAGAGCTCTCTGGAAATTCTATGCTCCAAAGCATGCCGTTGATAGCCCCATTATTGGTTACCTTGAGGAATCCTGCTTCCTCAGATGTTGAAGTATAACACCAGAGAAGCACTCCGAGGCAAATGTAGAGCAGAAAGTAAGAAGCTTTATTAAAGGGTAGTAAAACAGACAGGTGGAAGAAGGGGACCCAAAGGCAGAACTCATGGGATGAGGAAGTCCTGTCCCTTCGTATACATGTAAAGTTTCCTTTGTTCTCCTGCATTCTTCTCCATTACCTTGTTCATTTTCCCCCATCCTGTATAGTGACTGGGAGATTTCAGTGGAATGGCCAGGGCGTGAGCAGGTGGGCTAGAGGGCCAAGGTGGAGTGTTGGGCAAGAAAGGAGCGGCAGCCCAGGGGGCATTGATTAGTAGCTCTCTGTCTGCTTAGGAGTTGCTTCATTAACAATCTTTTTAGAAGGGGTGGTAGCCAAGGGCTCTGGAGACATGACCATTCCAATATGCCAGGGGCAGTTTTCAACTTCCCAGACTCAGATCTGCCTCCATTTTCTCAATTCAATCCAATTCCCTATTCTACACCAAGTGCCTGTCATTAATTCTGGCTTCACTGTGATCACGCCTGAAAGAGGAGAGTGTATCTCTTCCTTCTTGACTTTGTGTCCAGAAACCAAAGCAGAGATAGCTAGTGTTAGAGACTGTAGGCACTCCTATTCTAAATACTGTTCCCTGTAAGACCTATATTGTGCTGGATCAGAGGTAGGGCTGAGAGGCTGACAAGGTATTATATAAGGTCAAGGCTCCCTTTGATGTCAAAAATATCTGTTAAGTCAAGCTTTCCCAGCCTGCCTCTGTCTTTCTAGGCATGAGTTCTTTTCCCAGGAACTCTTTAGTCCTGCAAGAGATCACTGGCAGATGCAGCCCCCAGTCAGACAGACCTGGTTGAATCCTAGCAGGAAATAGAGCTTAGATTCCAATGGAGTCCCCCAGTAAGTTCAAGCTGTTTAAACTTTAAAAAAGACAATGTAAAAGTTGGCAGTCATCTGTAATTACTATTACATACCCTGTGAGAATAAAAGTTTTAAAAGAAGAGATCTGGTGAACAGAGCATATAAGACACAGCCATCATCAAGACAGTGAAATTGATATGAGGATGAATAAACAGATAAATAGTACAAAATAGAGATTCCAAAAGTGGACATATGAGGACACCTGATTTAAGAAAAAAAAAAAACAAATTTGTATAGGCAAAAATAGTCTTATTGATCCATGATGCTGAAATAATTGTATATCAACATGCACAAAAGAACTTTAGTTCATATCTCATATCATACATGTAAATTTATTTTACATGCACTAAGGACTTAAAAGAACTCTAAAACTGTAAAACTTCAGGATAAAAACATAGGGGAAATTATTTGTGACCTTGAACCAGGCAAGAAAGGCTTAACTATGCCACCAAAAATATAATTTAAAAAAACTTAAAAACTGATAAATTGATGTTATGATCTAAATGTTTGTGTCCTCTCAAAATTTATGTGCTAAAATCTTAACCAACAAGGCGATGACATTAGGAGGTGGGGTTTTTGGTAATTAGGTCATGAGGACAAAGTTCTCATAAATGGGATTTGTGTCCACAGAAAAGAGGCCCCAGAGAGCTAGTTTGTCTCTTACATCATGTGAAGACACAGTGACAAGTTGCAGTCTAGGAACCAAAATCTGACTCTCTCCATGTCTGCCTGTGACTACACTTGCACCTCCCAGCTTCCAAAACTATAGGAAATAAATTTGTTATTATAAGCTACTGCTTTACGGTGTTTTGTTACAGCAGATCAAATAGACTAAGGCCATGGGTTTTGGCAAATTTTAAATCTGCTATTCTTTTTTTAATTTTTTGTATTTGTTCTAATAGTTATACTTGACAGAAAGCATTGCAATACATCATACATAAATGGAGTATAACTTCTCATTCATCTGGTTGTCCATGATGTAGAGTTACATAGGTCATGGAATCATGTATACACATAGGGTAATAATGCCCTCTCCCCTTTCTTCACTCCCCTCTGTCTAGTCCAAAATACCACTATTTTCTCTGCCACCTTATTGTTAATTAGCATCTGCATATCAGAGAAAACATTCAGACTTTGGTTCTTTGGGATTGGCTTATTTCACTTAGCATAGTATTCTCCATTTCCATCCATTTACTGGCAAATGCCATAATTTCATTCTTCTTTAAAGCTGAGTAATTTTCCATTGGGTATATATACCATTCATCTGCTGAAGGGCACCTAGATTGGTTCCATAGTTTGCTACTGTGAACTGAGCTGCTATAAACATTGATGTGGCTGCATCACTGTAGTATGCTGATTTTAAGTCTTTTGGGTATAAACCTAGGAGTAGGATAACTGGGTCAAATGGTGGTTCCATTCCAAGTTTTCTGAGGAATCTCCATACTGCTTTCCATAGTGGTTGCACCAATTTGCAGTCCCACAAGCAATGGATGAATGTACCTTTTTCTCCACATCTTTGCCAACACTTATTGTTGCTTGTATTCTTGATAATTGCCATTCTGACTGGAGTGAGATGGAATTTTAGTGTAATTTTGATTTGCATTTCTCTAATTGGTAGAGATGTTGAACGTTTCTTTGTATATTTGTTGATGGATTATATTTCTTCTTCTGTGAAGTGTCTGTTCAATTTCTTTGCCCATTTATGGATTGGGCTATTTGTGTTTTTGGTGTTAAGTTTTTTCAGTTCTTTATATATCTTGGAGATTAGTGCTATATCTGAGATGTGTGTGGTTAAGACTTTTTTCCCATTCTCTAGACTCTCTTCATGTTATTTATTGTTTCCTTTGCTGAGAAAAAGCTTTTTAGTTTGATTCCATCCCATTTGTTGATTCTTGTCAAAACTGCTGTTCTTAAAAAGAAAAATCATATAACTTGGAAAAAGCATGAAGAATATATATATTTTTAAAACCTCTCAAAGCTCAACAGGTAAAAGAAAACCAAACAACATAATTATTTTTAAATGGTCAGAATATATGAACAAACACTTTGCCAAAGAGGATTATGCGAATGGAAAATAATAAGCACATGAAAAGACACTTAACACCTCAGTCCATTAGGGAAATGCAAATTAAAACAATGAATTACTACAACACCACTATTAGAATGCTTAAAACTAAAAAGATCGACCATACCAGACTTTGGTGAGGACATGAAGTACCTTAAAACTCTCCTCCACTGCTAGTAGGAGCATAAAATAATCCAATCACATTGGAAAATACATATTCAGGTTTGAAAAGTGAAATGTAATGCTAGGATCCCACTGTTCTATTCCTAAACAGGTACCCTGGAAAATGAAAACACACATCCATACAAAGACTTGTGTAAGAATGTTCACAGCAGCTTTATTGTAATAGCCAAAACCAAAAATACCCAAAAGTCCAAAATTAAGTAAATGAATAAACAAAAATGAGAAACACTTATACAATGGAGTTCTTGGCGATAAAAACGTGTTAACTATCGATACATACAACAGCATGGACTCCAACATAATGTTAAGTAAAAGAAGCCAAACAAGAAAGAGTGCATAGGTAACCCCTTTTATCTTAAATTCTACAACATACAACAACTACATAGTCACAGAAAATAGATCAGTGATATCTTGGTGATATTTAGAATAGGGGTGAAAAGAGGAATTGTAAAGAGGTAGAAGGGAAATGTGAAATATGAATGTATTCACTATCATGAGTGTGCTGATGCTTATACAAGTACATAAATAAGCTAAAACATATTAAATTGTGCACTTTATTGTATGCCAATTGTAACTCATTAATGCTTACCAAAACACACCACAAATACTTCCCCAGAATATCAAATGGCAAATATCACTTGAAACCTCAAATATGGCGTAAATAAGAATTACTAATACTCATATCAACTTTTTAATTTCTAAACAGTCAGCAAAATCTGAAATAAATGGAGATTTGCAATTACAACATTTCAAAGTCATTAATAGTCTTATTTTGCAACTTAGTAAAATAGTATAATGTTAAATTGTAACTGTTTTTAAAGACATAAAATGTTAAATTGCTAGTCTTTAACATGAAAGACTTCAATCAATTTGAGAAGGACTATATACAGGTTAAGCATCCCTAATCCAAAAAATCTGAAATCTGAAATGATCCAAAATCTAAAACATTTTTTCTCTTGTTTTTTAACTGGTGCATTATAATTATACAAAATAGTGGGATTCATTTTTACATGTTCATACATGCACATAACATAATTTGGTTAATTTCATTCCCTCCCATCATCCCTTCCTCTGATCCACTTCCTTTACTCTACTGTTCTCTCTTCTATTTTCATGAGATTATTCCCACTTTTCCCCCTTTTTCTCTCTAATGTCCACATATGAGAGAAAACACTCTCTGAATTTGGTTTATTTTGTTTAAAATAATGCTCTCAAGTTCCATCCAATTTCCTGCAAATGACACAATTTCATTTTTTATGGCTAAATACATCTCCATTGGGTATATATACAACATTTTCTTTACTTACCTATTGATGGACACCTAGGCTGGTTTCATAATTCGGCTATTACAAATTGTACAGTTACACACATGGGTATGCATGTATTGCTATAGCATGCTGACTTTGGACACTACTGAGGAGTGGAATAGCAAGGTCATTTGGTTCCATTTCTATTTGAGAATCTCCACACTGATTTCCATAATGGTTGTACTAATTTCCAATCCTCCCAACCATGCCCTTTCCCACTCATCAGCATTTACTAGTATTTGTATTCTTGACCACTGCCATTCTAACTGGAGCAAGATAAAAGTGTAGATTTTTCTTCCTTCTTTTATTTTTTTTTCTTTTTTGACACTGGGGATTCAACCTGGAACTTTGTTTCTCCTAAACAAGTGCTCTACCACTGAGCTACACTCCCAGCCCTTCTCAGTGTAGTTTTGATTTGCACAAAATCTGAAACTGTTTGAGCACAATATGACATCACCAATGGGAATTTCAGCACTGTGACTGGTTGCAGTCAAAACACAGTGCACTAAAAATATATATATATAATTACCTTTAGGCTACATGTATAAGAAAAAACACAAACAAATTCTGTTTTTAGACTAGGGTAAATCCCAAGATATCTCATCATGTACATTAAAATATTTCAAAATCTGAAAAAAAATCCAAATCCAAATAATGGTCCCAAGAATTTTGGATATGGGATACTTAATCTGAAAAGGAATCCTTAGAGTAGGAATCTCTTCCCCCTGAAGTTTTAGCTTAAAAGCAAGGAAAAAGGTGCATTTGGGTGGACTATGCAAGCAACTCCAACCTTTGAAATTATGAATGGATATTAGGTACCCAGAATTCTAACCAGTCAACAGGTCAAAAAGTCCATTGACTTAACAGGATAACAACACTTTAATCTTGTCTCTACCACAGGGTATCCACTTTGTATGCCCACTATATATGCCAGACACATGTGAAAGTGATTTAATTAGGTTTTAATTAGGTTTCTGCTTTAAGGAACTCGTAGTTTAGTATTATCTTCATGTCAGCAGACGGTGCAATTGTGTCATGAATATAATTTAGCAGATATATTGCTAAAGAAAAAGTCATAATTGTTTAATTGCAGAAATAATTGCATCAACTCTGTAAGAAACATTACTTCATACCTGGGGAACAAAATAAAGTTTACTAGATGAGTCTATGGTTTATGGTTTTGATTTGTGAACACCCTGTGAATCAGACATTCTGCCGCAAAACAGGTCAACCACAATGCATGGACAGTACAAAGGAAAAAGAAAAGCAAAGAACTATGTAGCAACCTGTCTTTTTATTAATCCTGTATTAGTCAGCTTTTCATCACTGTAATGACATATGTGAACAAACTACTTATGAAAAAAAGGTTTTTGTTTATTTGACTGGTTTTTTTTGCTCACAGGTTTGGAGGTACAAAATCCAAATGGCATTGCATGGTCTCTACGTAGACTTCTTGGCTGCCCTTTGGCGGTCTCCTTGTTGTAGATAACAATGGCAGGAACATATGTCAGAGCAGAGCAGGTGGTCACATCTCCAGGAAACTGGCCTACTCCTTTTACAATGACCCTCCCACAAGAACTCAAGGAAGTCACGCAAGAACTACCAAGGGGTCCCAGAAGAACCACCTCACTCCCCCAGTGACCTAAGGACTTCCCATTGGAATCTATCTCTTAAAGTTTCCACAACTTCCCAACACTGCCCCGCTAGAGACCAAGTCTTTAATGACAGGAACCTTCAGGGGGCCACAATTAAACCATATCCAAACAATAGCAAGGCTTAAACTACCTCTCATTTGAATTTATTTTTGCCAGATATGAAGGTTGTTATTTCCATTAGATGTTTTGACATCTGTAGGATATTTTTCATTACCTTGGAAATCGGTATCAAATCCTAGTTCCAGCCTTTCTTTGTGAACTCCAGCGCTAAGATCATTGGCTCATGTCCTCATTTCTCAAAGAGGAAAGTATGTTGCAGGATTTGCATAGATGTGTCCTCTATTGTGGTCAAAAAATTTAAATAATAAGTGCATCTAATGGGTGTAGTGTGGGATAATGAGTGTACTTAGGCACTTCCCTGTAATTATTTCGTGACTTTTCACAATCACCCTCACTCCTATTTAGAAATCATTATAATTTTAGTACTTACCCCTGCTTGGGAAATTTGTTTTAAACATGCACAGGCTATGTCTATACAACTCAGAGCAAAATGAAGATTTGGGGAAGTTAAGCTGCACTTAGTAAATCTGAATGATTCAAAGGTATAATACTCTCTTTTGACAGCTAAATTATTCTGTCCAAAATTTATCCATTTTACTAAAAGTAAAAAAATGTCATTCAGCTATTACAAACTAGAAATAACTAGTCTTTATATCCTTTTGACATGCCCATGCTTAATTAGTGATGCTCTCAAGGTTTTCTGCTTTAATCTATAGCTTTGAATTTTCCACAAAATAATGTGAAAAGAAAGTACATTACACTCTTGAGTTTAGTAATATTAGATAACCTATTATTTTGCAGATCAGGATTGACTGGACAAGCAAACAGCATGCAATGCTAATAGAAGTCTCTTCAAGAGTTCGTTTTCCTTTTCTCACTTGTCTTAGTTAATATCAGTCACAGCAAGCACAATGATGCTGTGAAAACCTATCACCAAGAACCAAAGTTCAGTTGCTACAGACTGACTTAGCTTACTGGAGAGCATTCTTAGTATAAATTTATGGATTCTGCTACAGCTTTCTAATTTCTATACTATTTTCAACTGACTAATGCACTAATAACACCTGATAAATTGTTGTAGTATCATCATTGTAATGTAGCAAATTTCATGATATTGAAGTGAGTGGATGAGGATAACCAAAAATGAGCCTCCTTGGGAATTTCTAGAATGTACAATATAACATCAGCAAAAGAAATGAAAACAAAATCTAGTTTTAATGATTTTATTCTCTTTCTACACGCTTTCACTAAGAATATACCATTAATGTTAGTTTTTATCTATTTCTAGACTAAAGATGAAACATTCTAAACAGGAACTGATTTTTGTAGGGCAAGGGTTGCATTTATTTCTTTTCCATTCTTTGCCTGATGATTGCATACTTCGATTGCATTAGCATTTCTTTTCTTGGAAATTTTTCATTATCTGACCAGTCTGTTCATTAGGATATTTCCCCTAATATCATATTGAGCTCCTGTTCTCATTTTCTATTTTTCCCTGTATTAGTGCTAATTAGGTCCCCCTGAATAGGGAGAATAATACTGTTCCATCTTGGCAGTCCTTCTTGATGCTGTAGACATGATGCCTGGCTTTTTTTTTTATTATGCATTGAATATTTATAAATTGCCCTGAATAATTCTGTGTGAGATTGTAATTATGTCAACTTTCAAAGTTTTTTAATTGTCAGATCTTTTCAAAGACAAAAAATTTTAAATTCATCATAATATGCAATATTAGAAAAAAACATGTTGACTTCTGCACCAATGACTTCTAATTGCATCTAGATGTGAGGAGAGGGGAAGGAAGAGGGAGAGACTGGGAGGAAGAGGGGGAGGAAGGAAGAAAGAGAGAGAGGAAGGGAGAAAGGAAATGTACTTTATCAAATAATTTGATATGCAGAACTTCACACGAGACATATTTATAAGGATGTTAACTATAAGATTGACTCAATCAATTTCTAATTTAAAAAATATAACTTTAAAATTAGTTCAGTTTTTATATTTAGTGAGCTTAAAAGCTTGGCTACTTGTTTTTCCTTTTGTATTCCTATTTTCATGTTCTGATATTCTCTCAAAATGTTTTTTGTTCAAAACATCTTAGGCACTCAATAAACACTGGTTAATTGACAAGTACAATCCCAGTGAATGATACAAGGTGCAGAAACACTTACAAATAGGAATAAAATGTCTTCCAAAAAATGCAATGTGTGACACTGGATTGCCAAATAATTTAAGTAGCTATGGGTATCCATGCTTGAATTAGTTCTTTTAGTAATTACTAAATTACAACTAGTCAATAGTGTGGAAAAAATAAAAGAATGGGGCTGGAGTATGGCTCAGTGGTACAGCACTTGCCTAGCACATGTGAGGCACTGAATTCGATTCTCAGCACCACATATAAATAAATAAATAAAATAAAGGTCTATCAACAACTAAAAACTGTTTTAAAAAAATAAATGAAGAAGATTTTTAAATTGAAAGAGGTGAAAGAGATTGAATATAATATCTCAGATTCTTACTTGAATTCTGTTTTAAACTAACTGTGAAAGAGGCATTCGCAATACTGGGACAGTCTGATTATTGCTATAACTTGGATCTTGAATGTCTCCAAAGGCCAATGTATTAAAGTCTTGGTTTCCAGAGTGGTGCAATTGGGAAATAGTGGAACTTTTAGAAAGAGAGACCTTCTGGGAGGTCCTTATGTCATTGGGGACATGCCACCAAATGGGATTGTGAGATCCCAGTCCCTTCCTCTTTCTCTTTTGCTTCCTAACCATGAGGTAAGCAGTTTGCTCTGCCATGTACTCCCCACCATTGCCACTGGCATGCTTATCAGAAGTTTAATGTAATGCATCCATCCAATCTTGGGCTGGAACTTCCAAAACTGTGAGCCAAAATAAAACTTTTTAATTTGTAAGTTAATTATCTCAGGTATTTTGTTATAGTAATGGAAGCTGACTAATAAAATTATGGACTGGGTATTACATGATTATTGTAATTATTGTCAATTTTTAAAGTATGCTAATGGCACTATAGTTATGTAATAAAATTTCTGTGATGTTTATGGATGTACACTGAGTTAGTTATGAGTGAAATGGAACGCTGTCTGGAATTTGTGATATTGTTAGCTGTACTAGGTAATGCATACGTGGAAATTTAGTATACTATTCTTTTTTTGATGAATGTTTAAAAACTACTATAATAAAATGATGCTTCTTTTGTTTAGTTATTTGTAGTACTGGGGATTGAGCACAAGGCCTCATATATGCTAAGCAAGCACTCTACCACAAAGCAATATACGTAACATTTTAAAATTTTTATTTCAAAGCAGGGTCTCACCAAATTGCTGAGGCTGACCCAGAAGTTTGTGCTCCTCCTCCTTCAACCTCCCAAGTAAATATAATCGCAGGTGTGCACCATTATGCCAGGTAAAAAGGTTTTTTAAAAATAAAACAAAAGTAATCCATATTGAAGTAAAAATAAAACACAAAAGTCCTCCTTTAGCACTACCCACAAATCCTACTCTCAAGAGTAAACCACTAGTAACAATTTGGTGTGTATGTCAGTATGGTCATTTCTATCTGTATCTGTATCTATTATACATATTTACATATTTAATTTTTTTACCAAAATATTTCCAAAATTTTCTTTATGAAAGTTATATCTTGGATATTTTTTCATGTCAATAAATTTAGATCTGCCTTATTCTTAGTAATTCACACAGCATATTCCATTGTTTGGATATTTTCCAAGAATAATTTTATTTTTATAATCCCATATGGATGAGTGTTTAGTCTGTTCCCAATTTTTAACTATTACAAGCAATATCACAGGGACATTTTTGTACATGCTTCTTTGCACATTCGTGTGATCATGTCTGTAGGAGGAAGCTTTGAAAGTGGAATTGAGAGGCGCTGTAAATTAATGAATAAGCATGTGGACCCTACAGTCACGCTCCCTGAGAGCCATGCCCAGTGCATCTCCTGATAGTCTTCAGTGATCCTGGGCACATTGTTTAACTCACTCAACATCAGTTTTATCCGTCGATGATAGGGTTAACAATCATATCTACTTCATGACATTATTACAAAAATAAATAGCATAATACATAGAAAGTGTTGAAAATGGCTCATGACACCCGAATGAGTGATGACTCAATATCAGTGATCCTTCAATCATTACTGCTAGTATAGATTGGGTTGACTTACATTCCTACCAATATTAAGAAAATCAACTCCTTTAATGTGGTGAATGAAAATTTGTTTCAGTTTCCATTTATTTTGTTTGCTTGTTTTGTTGTTTCAGTACTGGAAATTGAACCCAGGGTCTCACGAATGTTAGGCCATCAGTTTTCTGACTGTTGAATGGTGTTGGACAGTTGTTTATAGATTTCATAGCCACTTGAACATTATTTCTGCAAAATATTTATTGGTCTGTTGTCCGTCTGGATCTGGAATGTCTCCCGGAGGTTAGAGGCTTGTTCCCCAGCCTGGCACTATTGGAGGTGGGGAAAACTATAAGCTGCAGACCTAGTGAGGAGTCTTGGGTATTAGGGGTGTGCCCTTGAAGTGAATTGTGGGACCCTGCTCTCTTTGTCTTTCTTTTTCACTTCCTAGTCACAAGGTGAGCAGTTTTCTTCTGCCAGGCACTGCTGCCATGATGGGCAAAGCTTTGGGGACAACTGATGATGAACTGAAATCTCTCAAATTGTGAGTCAAAATAAATCTTTTCTCTTTATACATTGATTACATTAAGTATTTGTTATAGCGACAGAAAGCTTACTAAAACACCTACTGAAATATAAAATCAGTAATGGCAGATTCCAGAGAGAGGAACAGCAACCTACAAGTTCTGGTCAGACCTGAATTTCCAGAGACTCTGAATACCTTAGTTTTAATCTCTCCTGTTCTGATAATAGTATTAACAATGATCATATCTACTTCAAAACATTATTATGAGAATAAATAGCAATACATATAAAGTGTTCCAAATCATTCAGAATGGGTGCTCAATAAGTGTCAGAGATCATTCAATTATTGTTGCTAATTTATATTGGTTTGGTTTACATTCCCAGGTATAGTAAGATCAATTCTTTTAATAATGGTGGAGGAAATTCCAGAGGACCTCCATTTCCTCTTATATATCCAACCAACACTTTCACCAAGAAGTTAGATGAAATTCTATTTTTTAAAAAATCAGTTATTTGAAGGCACTAGGGAATGAATGCCTTAGAGAGTCAAAACTTAAAGGGTCATGAATGAAGAGAGAAGAAAAGCACATAAATGTGAGTTTAACGTCCTCCTTCACATTGCCCCTTGATAAATTTGCCAATTGTCACGAGCCACAGGGGCCATTGGCCAACCTAAGCTTTCAACTTTTTCAAGCTCAGTGCTTTCCACAAGTTCACGGGGATAAGAAAATAACAACACGTGTTCAAGAACCGTCAAGATAAATAGCTTGGCTTTGACTTAGACCACAGAAAGTCTATGTCCTAGGATTAAGAACCAAAATATACCAGATCTTACATGGACTGAAATTCCATCACAAATCATCTTAATCATCAAATAAATCAAGTGATCTATCCTTACACTAACTACCTAACAAAAGTAAATTCTCTCTAGAAAAAATATATGATATTTCAAATGTCAGTAATTCTTTATATATATCTTGCATCAATAGAAAATTACTAATCATACAAGGGACAGAACCAAATTATGAAGAGTCAAAACAACAAACAAAAGAAGTAAAAAAAAAAAATTGGAAGAATGGAAAATCAAATAATGGAGTTATTACTTACAACAACAACAACAAAAAAGGAAACATTTTCTCCAAGTCAGAAACAAAGATACTAAAAGCAATTATGAGAGAAAGTCATTGTCAAGCCATATTTCTATACCCAGAAAAAATAGTCGTGAAAGGTGAAGAAGCTAGCACGGTGGCATATACCTATCATCCTACAACTGGGAGGCTGAGGTGGGAGAATTGCAAGTTGAAGGCCATCTTTGGTAACTCTGCAAGACCATTTAAAAAGGAAAATAAAAGAAACAAAAAAAGAAAAAGGGGGAAATCTGGCCATGTTAGCTCAGTAGAGTATCATTGGGTTCAATCCCCAGCACTACTTCCACCCCCCAGAAAAAATGAAGAAGTTTTGCAAGATAAAAAAGATCTGGAGATTGATTCCACAACAATGTTAATATACTTAACGCTGCTAAATTATATACTTTAAAATTATTGACATGGTAAATTTTATGTTGAAATATTTTACCACAATTTTTTAAATGAAAGAGATAGGAAAAATAATGTGAAAGAAAAAGTGACTTTTGTGGTACATAAATTACAAATCTGATTTTAAAATCATGAATAAAAAATAAATTCTAAAGCAAACAGAAACATAGAGAATTCACTATTAGCAGAAGAGACTTAAAAGGAATACTTAAAGTAGTTATTCAGCCAGAAGGAAAGTAGTCCCAGATAGAAATAGAGAAATGCAAGACAGAATGAAAAGGAACAGAAGGAATAACTATAAATAATTTTAACTGCAGAAAACAATAATACTCTTAAGGGAGGGGTACTAAAAATACGTATATTTTACAAATATAAATAAATGCATTTATTTGTACATTTTAAGAAGTATCTTTATTTATACACATGAACATAGAAGGGAAGAAAGGCAGGAACATAGAGTCAGAATGTCCTGATACCCTACTACTGTTTAGGAAGTAATAAAAGTATTAAGTTTCATAGACTCTATTAAGTTGAGAAAGTCTGTCATAACATTGATGATAACTGCTAGGAAATTATCATGTAATCAGTTATTAATAGAAGAGAGAATAAATTTCTAAAAATAATCCAACAGTTTAAGCAGCAAAAAAGGGAAAAAATTTAAACAATAGGAGGACAAATAGGAAAGAAATAATAAGATGCTAGATAGGAACACAAATATATCAGCAATGTGGATAAAATTCTCCAGTTTAAAAAAAAAATCAGCTGGATGCAATGGCACAGGCCTGTACTCTCAGTGGCTCTGGAAACTGAAGCAGGAGGATCTCCAGTTCAAAGCCAGCCTCAGCAATTTAGTGAGTCCCTAAGCAACTTAGCAAGACCCTGTCTCTAAATAAAATATATAAATAGGCTAGGGATGTAGCTCAGCGGTAAAGTGCCCTGGGTTTAATCCCTGGTACCAAACAAACAAAAAACAAAAAAACTGCATTAAAAAATAAAACCCACTTCTTACAAGAGACACCCCTTTAACAAAAGAGCACAGAAAAGTTAAGAACAACGTATCAGAAAAACACAATGCAAAAGAAAGTTGCTTTAACTATATTAATATTGGGAAAAAGGGGGCATTACTAGAGATAGTAAATGTTTCATAATGATAAAATGTCAATCCACCAAGTTGATTTAGTAACTGTAAATTTTCATGCTTCTTATAATGTAGCCTTAAAATGCTTAAAACAAAAATTGATAGACTCTAAGAAGAAATGGGTCATCAGAATTAGATTTGAAGATTTTAATGCATCTATTTCAGTAAAGAACAGGCAAAATAAATCATAGTTTTTAGATCTTAACATGATTAATGAGCCATATTTAACTGTTGTATATAATACTATAGTATGTTTTTTCTAGTGTGCTATAGCCACTTCCAAAACTGATGAAGTGTTGTAACATAAATCAAGTCTCAACAGATTTCAAAACACTGTGAACATTAATCTTATAAAATTAGGGTAGAAATCAATAATGAAAAATAACTGGAAAAGACCCAAATGTTTGAACAAAAGCAGTATACTTAATAACCCAATGTTCAAAGAATCACTAACCATAAAATTTGTACTGATTTGAAAGAAAATATAGCACATCAAAAAGTTTGAGATGTAAATAAAACTGCTCAGAGTGAAATCTTAAGCCTGAAATGCTGATATTAGGAAATCAAAAGGGCTACAATTAAATGATCTAAGTAAATATCCATCTCAATAATGAAGTCATATTTTTTGTTTTCAGTATATACTACTGTTTTTAAAAGTTTTTAAAAATTTTTTTAATTTTTTTTAAATTATTTTTTTCATACATATATAGAGAATAATAATGTCTGTCTCATTCTACAGTCCTTCCCATCCCCACTGCCCCACCTTTTCCCTCACTCTCCTCTACATAATCCAAAATTCTTTCATTCTTCCTGACCCACCCCAACTATGGATCAGCATCCACTTATCAGAGAAAATATTCAGCCTTTGGTTTTGGGGATTGGCTTCTTTCACTTAGCATGATATTCTCTAGTTCCATCCATTTACCTACAAATATCATTTCATTCTTCTCTAAAACTGAGTAATATTACATTGTGTATATATACCACATTTTCTTTATCCAGTTGTCTGTTGAAGGGCACCTAGGTGGGTTCCATAGTCTCGCTATTATGAATTGAACTGCTATAAACATTGATGTGGCTGTGTGACTGTAGTATGCTGATTTTAAGTCTTTTGGATATAAACCTAGAAGTAGAATAACTGGGTCAAATGGTGGTTCCATTCCAAGTTTTCCGAGGAATCTCCATACTGCTTTCCAGAGTGGTTGCACCAATTTACAGTCCCATATATTTGCAGTGTATGAGTGTACATTTTTCCCCACATCCTTGCCAACACTTATTATTGCCTGTATTTTTGGTAATTGCCATTCTGACTGGAGTGAAATGAAATCTTAGTTTTGATTTGCATTTCTCTAATTGCTAGAGATGATGAACATTTTTTCGCGTTTGTTGAACTATTGTATTTCTTCTTCTGTGAAGTGTCTGTTCAGTTCCTTTACCCATTTATTGATTGGGTTATTTGTTGTTTTGGTGTTAAGTGTTTTGAATTCTTTATATGTCCTAGAGATTAGTGCTCTATCAGAGGTGGGTGTGGTAAAGATTTTCTCCTATTCTGTAGGCTCTCTCTTCACGTTATTGATTGTTTCCTTTGCTGAGGAGAAGCTTTTTTGTTTGAATCCATTCCATTTATGATTCTTAATTTTATTTGTGCTTTAGGAGTCTTGTTAAGGAAGTCAGGTCCTAAGCTGACATGATGAAGATTTGGGCCTACTTTTTCTTCTAAAAGATTTTTTGTTCATTTATGAAAATGAAACTCCTCAAGGTCCAGTCTTGGGTTCTACAAGTACTGAATGGATCTCAAAGTCTGTGTGTGTATTTGACAAACCATTAACTCTAGTTCCTCCTTAAAATGCCTTTACAATCCTGAGCATACCCTGACCTCCCAGGGTTTGGGGGTGGATTTTTTTTTTCTATTTTATATATATTTTGAAATCAGAACAGCCTTTTTAGAACCACTTTGTACCAGAAAGTACCCAAACATTCAGTGGTTCAGACTCACCCTTCCAGACACAAAGGCAGACACAAGCCTCTGGACCAACAGAAAAAACCAGTTACTCTTCAGGCATTCATCTCACCACACCCAACAGTAAGAAATTTTTGTTCAGCATATGCATTGTCACACTAGCCTCAAAACAGGATTTTCCAAGTATAAAATTACATAGGCAATATCTTCCAAAAGTTCTCCCCTCTTTTTGTAACATAATAAAATACAATAAAATTCAATAGTAGTATGTTTTAGATTAACTAAGCAGCAGGTATTTCATCACTGCAATCTACCACAATTACCCCTACTACTGTATCTTATTCATGAAACTACATGTTGTTTTGAGAAAACAAAGAATTCATTATTTTAGTTTTAGATCTTAAAAATCAATGTATCTGAAAGAAAATTTTCATGATGTACTTATGAATTTTCAGTTCAAAAAGTATTTGAGGTATGGGTATGTGTCAGTATTATCCCCACCCATAAATGAAATTAAATTATCTGCAAGCACAAATTAGAAAGACTTAATTTGAAACATCAGATTAACATAATATCAATATAATTCCCAACCATATGAAATAGTCAAGAGTTTTGAAATGTTCTTGATTTGTTGTACAACACTAGTATGACCCTATATAACTTTGTTAAATAAATATTGGAAACTATTCTTTCATTGAAATTACTAAATTCATTTCTAATATTCTCCTAATACAGAGTATTAGAAATAATACTCTTGAGAAACCAAGAGTCCAGGGCTCTCCATTTGAATTCAAGCAATGTGTATCCTTAAGCGTAGAGGGGCAAAGAAACCAGTACTTAGGTTTCTGTGGGGACAGGTAGCTTCGACTGCTAATAAAATCACTTTTCGGCAGCCTCACAAGCAAGGAAATGACTGGAAAGGAAGAGCTTGGAGCTGATATTTAATCCAAGAAACTGCAACTGCCAAGGGGAATATCTCTGCTTTTTTTTTACAGTAGGTGTGAATCAGGCACCACCCTTTGTTGGGAAACTAATTAGCATCCTGCATCTCTCTCCACCCCTACCTATTTCCTCATTCTCTTCTCTCTTGCACACGAACTCAGAGTAAAGGCACTTGTACTGCTTTCACTAACCCTGATTTTGACCTCTTTCTGCCTGAATTCTCATTTCTAAAACAGTCTTGAAAATTATCAATAACTCTCCCTCCAAACAAAACCTCCCTTTTAGAATAATTATCTTTAAAACAAAAGATGCTACTTTAATCCAAATATGTTGGATTATAAGGAAGTAAACATCTATCAACTTGCAACTATAGCCCATAAGTATGGATAGGGAAAAGAGCCCTAAAAACTATGTAGTGCATTGAGACAGTCCTAAATGACATTTTATCATTTTTCCCATTTACTTGTCATTTTTTCCATTGAAGTGTCTCTAATACCATGGTAACTCACTCCTAGTGAAAAGATACACTCCAGAAGGAAAAATAATTATTTTTTCCCACAATATAGACAAGGAGTAGCTCAAATAATGGTATATTATAGCATTCTAGTGATACTTCATTTTCATAGATCCAATAATTTTATCTTTCAAATAACCACATAGGCAGGCAAGACAAGCCCCCTTACTTGCATTTGAGAACCACAATCATCCAAATCATGTGATCTGACACAGTATTCTAGAACTTTGACTATAACACATTTTGCCTTTTCAAGCATTCATAACAACTCAAATTTTCCTGGTAACAATCCATCACCATAAGTAATAACTAAGAGGTACTAAATATTTTTCATTTTCTGTAACATCTTTAAATCAGAAAGGAAGATGTTAAATATAAATTCCACCCAAGGACTAGAGAACCTAAAGGATATATCTTCCCAAAAATTATTACAAAAGATTGTTACATGTGCATGCCCCAGTGCCTGCCATTTATTTGGGCAGGCATTTGTCTGTATGCTTTTGTTAAGGGGAGGGCTTAAGGGAAGAGTCATCATGAGTTTCCCAGGGCATACCAGTTTGTGACCCCACTGCAAAGACTTAAATGGAAAGAGAGCCAGTATCTCAGCCTGAAGGTCTTTGTACAAGAAAGGTAATTTCTACTGTCCCTCTCCACTCCCTAATCCCAGGCACTGGCGATAACATTGATAGGAGAACTGATCAACCATTTAGAAGGGCACTATGAATGCAGCCAAAATGAACAGTCTGAAATAGCTGGGGAATTTTCTCTATAAACTTTCATGTGATCACATTGTGGCCACTACATTTCATGACATATTCATTTTTATAAGTCTATTTATGAGTACAAAGAGGTAGCCACCACTGCTTTGCCTTGCCAGCTTGGTCTGACTGCTGCTATTTTAACCACATGGCCCTGTAGAAAGAGCATGGCCAACAATTCCAAATTCCTGAGGGACCAATATCTGTTTTTACTGAGAAAACGGAATGACACATTTGGAAATTTGCTATTTGAGATACTATTGACTTCTGGGGGTTTTGTTGTTGTTATTTGTTTTGAGTAACCTCTTAGAGGCCCCACGTTCCATATCCCCACTGCTACCCACAAGGGTGATTAGCCCCAGAGTGAAAAACTATCCTGAACAAAAGTCTGGACAACCAGACATCAACAACCAACATACCCAAAAAAGGAAAGTCTCAGGGTTCAGCCAATGCTCCCCATCAGGTCAAGAATATCACTTTTCCTTAAACACTAATAGTGAAAAGCAATATGAACAGCCGTAGAACTAGAGCAGCCCAAGAATTTGGCACCTCAAGAACTGAAAGGCTCAGCTAAAGGTCACTTTTAAAGGACTGAAAAAAGTCCTATCTGATGAAAAGTCATACCCTAGAGCAAAAAGGAATCAAGGGTTACTTTATACTAACCTAACTTTGAGCTGTTCTAACTCAATGCCTACCCATTTCTTGGTCTTTCCATTCTTTATTGGCAGCTCTGAATGTGGCTTAAGTAACTTTTCTTAGATAATATCAGACCAACCCTGTTCATTCATTAATATCTCTTACTTGCCTCAGACTAGTACTGCTTTTCAGATTCAACCTCTACCTTACCCTGGTCATTCAGCAACGACCCATGTCAGGGTTCTTGACACTTGGGAAAATCCTCAGGTAAAGAGCTGTTAAAACTGAGATTTGCCAAAATTTTGCAAGCTGACAAATTATCCTGGCCAAGTTCTTGAATATTGGCTGAGGACATGAGACTCCTAGTCAGAGACAAAGAACTTTATAACTGATGGTACAATCCAAGGAGGCCTCATGGCCTCACTGAGCCTAAATGGTGACAAAGAGACTGCCCTATGCATACCTGATACAATAGTGTCATAAGAAGACGGAAATGGGGGCTGGGGATGTGGCTGAGTGGTAGAGTGCTCACTTTGCTTGTGTAAGGCACTGGTTTTGATCCTCAACACCATGTAAAAATAAAATAAAGGTATTGTGTCCATCTACAACTAAAAATACATATATGTATATGTATTTTAAAAAAAAAGAAGAAGGAAATTTCAACTGAAACAAACATGACATATTGGGGAAGGAAAGAACAATTTGGCTGTTGCAAGAAGTAGCAAGAGAGAGACTAGTACCCGGTGGGTTTAGAGAAGTAGACTAGATAATGTAGGCATCTATAAGCTTTAGCAAGTTAGTATGTTTAGTAAGTTTGAATTTTATTTGAGGTACAAGACTACATCTTATAAGTTGTCATTTTTTTTCACAAACGAGAGTTTACTATGGAGAAAACTATTCCTTAGTATGGTTTACATATTGAGATTCCACATAAGCAATCAGAAAGGAATTCACACAAGCCACATCTTCACACCTACTACACCTGGGCCCATGGACCTCTCCTTGTCTGCTGTTACTGTGGATGAACTGTCTTCCCTGAGACAACACCTCGATATGTGCATTCATGCCTACCATCTCTCTCATAACAACACCATTCCAAACATTCTTTCCTCTCTCTTCCTCATCTCAGTGTTTGCCTTTCTACAGGTTTCTACCCATCAGCATCAAAGATAGAGTAACTTCTTGAGTTAAACACATACATATTATCTATACATAAAAATCTCTCTTGGCCCCCACATTCCTCTCCAGCTACCATGCTATTTTTCTTGTAGATTTTACAGCAAAATTTCTCTAGTTGTCTATAGTTATTGCTTTAATTGCCCTCTTTTCATTCTCTCCTGAACTTTCTCCACCCCTACTGCTCCCATAGAGCACCTCTTATTTGGGTTACTTGACCCTCTACAGAACCTACTGTTGCTCGTCCAGGTCACATTCATTTCTTCTTATCAACTTCTTTGCTCATAAAACAGCTATGTGCTTTAGGGGACTGGGATCTTCCTTTCACTAAAGGTTGGAAATCATGATTAGGCTCTAAGATATTCATGCTACCACCACTGCCATTATTGCCCCACTGGCTTTGGAAGGGCAGGCATGAGTCACCAATCCCAGGGAGATCAGACAGTGACAAACATTTTAGTGAACATAGGGGTTCTGCTTCCATCCACTTTGTTGATGGGCAGAGTCCTGGGAGTCATCTTTGAAATGCTTTCCTCCTTCTGTCCTCATTCTGTCACCCTCCCATGTGATTACAAATTGTTACCTTTTAGCCCTCAACTTAAGTTCACTCTTGACTCCTATCATCCACTCTTACAGAGGTACTCAATCATTATTTGTTGAAGACAGGAAGGCTGACAAAAAGCAAAGAGGCTCTCTGTATACTATTTTAAGATGTGAAAGTGTTTCACATGCAGAATGGAGCTGCATTCAGACATTTTATTCCTCATATTTTGAATGAATTCATTTTATTCAGGTGGTACATTAGGTAAATGCTGTCATCGGTTTTTTATTATTATTTTAAGCAACAGAATCCAATTATGTATGACTTATAAAAAGAGAAGAGGATTTACTGTACAAATGCTGAAGCATTTCACAGAGTCAAGGGGAGAAATGAACAACCAAATTGCAGGGCAGCAGGGATTATAGGCCTCGTTTCTGTATATAAATGCAACAGGTCTTCAATGCCCTTAAGTGCTTCTCTCTCGCAAGTTGCAAATTGTCAGAAAGAGTATGATTGGCCCCAATTATGTCAACTGTCAGCCTACACCTGGATTGATCAGTTTGGGCTGTTACACAGTCTAGACAAGGTTACTCCTGTGTTTTGATTCATTCCCAGAAGAACAAAGAGGCAACCCAGATGGTATCACTTCTCGATAAGAACAAAGCAGACACATTGCCCAGCAATGTGCCAGAGCAAGGGCAATGGAAGATTCTGTTAACAAGTATTCTAATATAAAGTTTTATTTACATTTATTATTTTCTATAGTTATAGATAATATACTATCTATAAAATTTAATTTATATCCTGAAAATTTTCAAATACAGAGAAGTAGAGAGAAAAGGACAATGGCCACAATGTACCCATCAATCAGCTTCAATAATTATCAGTATTTTTAATGCTTATTTTATCTTCTCTAGACCCCAAAATTTGTTTCTAGGGTATGTTAAAATAAATGCCAGATATCATAGCATTTCACCTTATAAATACTTAAGTATATTAGATAAGTAACTTTAAAATTATAACCACAATATTTTTATCATACTAAAGTAACATGAATTCCTTAATATTAGGGATTATTGGTATATATTCAGATCTGTAAGACTTGTTCTGTGTTTCCAAAGAACTTAGAATTTAGAAGGAATGATAGACCTTTATTTAAATGGCCAAGAGAAACAAAACACATAAGGAAAGCAGAGATGAAATGCCAGGGGATAATCAGAGGAGACACTCAAATATGCTCTGATAGAACAGATGGGTGCATGGATTTTATACGATTGTGCAGATATGTTTTTAAGCTATCGCTAAAGCTCTATAAACAAATCTCCCTCATTCATTCAATTACCCTCTGTTTTCAGAGAATCCTATTATGATAGCTTCCAGCTATGATGACATATTTCCTCATTAATCCAAATCTAAACTGACTCTAAGAGAAAAATTAGGATATTTTCAAGAAATATTCTCAATATGCCTCAAAAAGTGCATATTTTATATCTATACTTAGAGAATACTTTAAAAGAGAACCTTACAAGTATTGCCAAATTATCATTGCTGTCAGGTTGGATATTTCTCTTATTTGAAGGATCTTCGTATAAAAGTTCTGTCGTAACATAAAATGTCCAATGAACAAATTCCCTGACTGAAAGAGAAAGTTCTTTTTATAAAAAAAAATATTCCTTTTAGTTATCGAAGGATACAATACCTTTATTTTATTTATTTATTTTTATGTGGTGCTGAGGATTGAACCTAGTGCTTCACACACACTAGGCAGGTGCTCCACCACTGAGCTACAACCCCAGCCCTAAGAAAGTTCCTTTTTACATATCAAAACAGCAGTAATATTTTAAAATTAACTTATTCTTCTATAAAACAAGAATTACCTAGATATATTCCTGACATTTCTAATAGCATAGGTATCTTTCTTATTACTTTATCACTATTGGAAAAAATGTGGAGTCAGTGACTATCATTTGGTAATCACACATTTAATTCACACTCTCATTTACATAAAGACTCTGATAGTTCAAAGGGTTCCTGAGCAAGTTTTAGCTTGTATGGGAGGGCTGAGTCAATTAAGTTCTTGGTATTAGAATGAATAGGGCTGGTTAATAACAGATCATCAACTTATTGGGCAGGAAACATCTTTGTTACATAAACAAGCTTATAGAAGTACAGTGCTGACTAAGACATTTGGTTTGGTTCACAGATCACTGACAGTCATAATTTAAAATTATGTGTAGTTTCCGCAGGATCTCTCAGAACTTTGTATGTCTGGTTTTTGGTTTTTTTTTTTCTGAGAAGTAAGCATTCACATTATATTAGAGTACATTTTTGCTTTATGAAAACAAAAATAAAATGCAAACTATTCTTTCCAGAGTAATGGCCACCTCCAGTGTTATTCAGAATCTCAGACAAACAGAGATGAGTAAGGAGAGAGTTTAATGGAGGGATTGGTATAGGAAAGGTTAAGGAAATTAACATGCTACTAAAGCAGCTCAAGGCCAAATAATTGGGAATTTTCACCATCTCTAAATCTGAAGGTGGAGGGTGTGCAGGAAACTGGAAACTGAAGAGAGTTGTACCTGTGGGTATAGGAGAAGGACGATCAGAAGGATCTATGGATGTAGTCTTGAGTTGCTGCAGAGAGGGAGTTCTAATCCCACCCCTCAGATTTCCTTCCACAACCTCCTCTTAGCAGAACTCAAGTGAAAGCCAGAGGGGAAGGGAATGAGTTGATACACAGTCCATGAAAGTCAGCCAGAGCAAGCAAGAGATGAATGGAGAGTGGGTTTGGAAGGCCAATGGGAGATCTCCAACATGTACTGCTTCTACCATTATAATTCAAGTTTGACCAGATTACATATTTTTCAGCAGTTTCTGTTATCCCCATGGTGGCCAGACCAAAAGCAAAATAACAGATTGTAGGACTCAATTAAGCTCTAATAGAAAGACATGAATTCTGCCCTAAGATCATTATATTAGTTGGATGCTAAGATAAATACATGTGGAATAAATACACAAGTTATAAAATATAGAAAGGATTGAGAATTTGGCCTCAGGCAGGGCTAAGTATTGCCTCTAACGCATTTTTTAGAAGGTCTTGGATGTAAGTTGCAGTTTCTGCAATTGTTAGAGATAATACAGGAAAAGAAAATGGCGGAGTAAAGACAATATTTGAAAGTAACAGTAAACTAACATCTTAGGAATATTCTGGTAGCAACCTGGAACTTTGCCTAGCAACCTGGAACTTTGCCCAGTCTATGTGGCCGGGTAACCTCTTCCAGAAACAAATAGGAAGTTAAGGAAGAAGAAATTACTTATTCTTTTCACAAGATCATTTCCAAGAACAAAGAATTACAGTCATCATAATAGCAATTTTCAACATTGTAAAGCAATCACATCAAAGCCCAACCCAACATCAGTTGATAGAGGCTAGTCTCCCACCCTGATGAGGTTTAGATACTTCCTCATCATGCAAATTTCTGTTCATTCTTCAGGACTCCATTTAAACATGAACCCTATGTTACGGAGCATTCTAAGCAAATCCAGACTTTCCTCTGAACTTTAATATCCAAAAGGATTTAAAAGGTCACTTAGAAATTATACCCTGGTACATATGATTATATTTGAAGAAGTTACATGATTATCTTCTTTTATTTCTTCATTTCAATGTAAAAAGTTTCATAAATGATATATTCAAATAACTTTGTTCAGTTTCAAAATTATGGCCCACAGAGATCTTTTCAGGGTGAATTCTCTAAAAGATAAAACAAAAACTTATAATTATTATTGTACCTTCTGAGACAATAACTCTAAATTTGAACATACAAAAACTTTTAATCTAGCAATAAAAAATACTCTTCTCCATTAAACATCTCATCCTTTGTTGAATAAAAAGCTGTTACACAACCAGCATTCATTTATCTTTTATGGATTTTCCATAGCGATAATTAAGATCATAATTTTTTTTGTTTTCTAACCATTCCTAGGGATCCAGTGACTTCATAACTTATCAAGTCACTACTGAGCCTGGTTAATTTTGAGAGGGAACAGGAGTACTTACCTCTAGATCTTAGTCAAAAGGCCGAGAAGAGGAGAAAGGGAGATGCTTTAAAAATACCTTTTTATCTGAAAAGTAATCATGATAAAACAGAAGGGAATGTATTTGGAATTTCATAGGGCAAAATAATCTAAATAGGATAAGGAACTAAATCAAATGTGAAGAAACAATACTTTTTACCTCAAATATCCACTTAGATTTTTAGAAAACATGACCAATTTGGAATGGAAAAATAGGGATGAGAGAGAAGGTAAAATAGCGGCAACCTCACCCAATTTTCTATTTGAATCAGGTTTATGACTGGTTTGAATATAGAATTAATTGCTTAAATTGAGCTGGGGATTAGTTCAGTGGTAGTGCACCTGCCTGGTCTGCAGGAAGCCCTGGGTTCCATTCTCAGCATGAGGTGGTGGATGGGGATTATTCATTTAAATCAAGTAAAAATCCATGAATTTCCAAAGCAATTTAGAAAGAAATCAGAAGTATTCAGCAAATGTTTATTGAGTGCTTGGCCTGATTAGACATTTTTGCTGTTTCTTTCCCTGCCTGTATATTCGAATTGGGGATATAAACAAATTGTTAACATTATACATGTTATATGCTAAAAGGGAAGCAAAAAGTTAACATTTAATGACAGGCCACACACATCATACACAGAATCGTCCTTAGTCTTCACAGTGATCCTATCACTTAGGTACTATTCAATCAACGTTAGAAATGGGAATCAGAGACACTAAATGAGTCACCAAGGTTACTCCACTCGCTAATGAGTGTTGGGAGCATCTCTCTGACTCTAGAGTTCATTCTCTTTTTTCTACACAAGAAGTTTTTACACACACACACACACCCCAACGTAGAATGGTTTTCCATGGAAACCCTGCATAGAAAAAGAATAACAAAGTTACTTTGTTGTAGGGGGAAGGAAATCTTTTTTCACCCATCACCAAGTTCTTGACTAAAGCCCCTATAACAAAAGACAGATTGAAAGAGTGAAGTCCACAAACACATTTAATATAAATTTTGATGAGAGCAGAGTCTTCAGAGAAGAAGATCCAAAGAAATAGGGAATCTGTGTATTTTATAAAGAGTGGATTAGTGTGAAGAAAGGATAGGACAAATGGTGTCATATAAAGTTAATAAACTGAGGGGAATTTAGCAAAGCCTGTTTGTTCAGATTCCTGATATGTTCTGCAGAGACCAAACTTTTCTTTTAAAGAAAAAACAAATGCCAAGCTTTTGTAATGCCAAGAGTTATTGTTATGTAAATTGAAATACATGTTTCTGTTAATTGGAGCTCTTTCTCAAGGAGAGGAGAAGTTTCCATCTTTGACAATGAAAATTAAACCAATTTAAGATACACAATAATACTCATCAAAATTAGCAGAATGTGCTTTCCTGTAATTAACACATTTCAGTGACCCTGTTTTCTATGTTATCAATAAGCACTGCTTCATAATTTGTATTTCTCCTTTTTGCCATTCAATAATATTAAGTAGTTCAGTAATTTTGTCTTTCAGTAAATAGTAAATATCCCATCATTGTTTAAAACATGTACAAAATCAAACAGAACTCCAAAAGCAAAATGAATAGGCATTTAGCACTGATGGAACTTCCTCCCAAACTCGCATGTAAGACTGAGATTAGGAAAAAAAAAAAAAAAAAAAAAACAACAGAATAAAATCAACAAAAACTCCTGGCTAATTTAATCTATCCTTAATCCAAAGTTCCTAAACTTGGTACTTAGGACAAAGTTTGGTACCCCTAAAACTAAAGCAATTTCCTTGTGCTCAACAATATAATCTAGCCTCTATGACTGAGCGTGTGTCCCATTGGACATTTGTATGTCCACTAGGTCAGGAGCCCCTGAGTCCCTTCCTGCTAGAATTGGGACTGTGGCATTCTTCCTGGTCCCTCTACAAAGGGAATAGAACTGTTGGGGGAGTTCTCCCACACAGAGTAAGACTTTCCAAACCATGAATGCTATTTCTAGTCAGATTGTCTGAGTATCCTCATTGCCATGATAATCCTACTGCTGTTGAATTCCAAACATCCCAACCAGCAAAACCGTCTGACTCAGAAAGGTAGAAAAAGGGAATGCAGGATGGCTCTGAATGGAAGCTACAGATAATTTCAAATTCAACAGCTTAAAGGGCACAACCAATTTGAATGTTGTAGTCTAACAAATGAACAAATCACCTTTCAAGTATCTAATTATCGTAACAGGCAGTGGGCTGGGGTTGTGGCAAAGTGGTAGAGCACTCAACCTCGCATGTGTGAGGCACTGGGTTCAATTCTCAACATCACATAGAAAAATAAAGAAAGATATTGTGAACATCTACAGTGAAAAATGTTTTTTTAAAAAGTTAGGCAACACCCTACACCACGTAGATAGACTTCTAGGCCAGACCCCTTTTTGGCAATCCTCTATCGGGACCCCACTTCTTCAGTGAGAGCTGTTTCTTCTCTTCTCTCTTGAATAAATCTTTTTCTTTCACACTCACTCTTGGTTGTCTGTAGATTTCATTCTTTGAGATCATGAGACAGGAACCTGGAAAGGAATCACTGGCTCTCTGCTGCTGAGCAGTGTCATTAGCAGGCATGGCCTGCTATAGAGCTGAAGGAGCTGTAACACAAACGGGCCCTGCCCTCTGCCATAGTAACAGCAGGAAATCCAGCTTTACTGTGCTCATAAAAAAGACCACCTCCCACCTGCAGCCCTCTTCTAACTTCCAACCACTCTTCATTTGACTTCTTTCTCTGCTACCCTGAAACTGTAGCAAGTGTCATAAAATCAGATGACTCATCACTGTGCACTCTTTCACTTTTTAGTAAAAGTGAAAAATATTAGGTTTTTGTTTTGTGCTAATGATCACTAGCATCTAAATGAGGCAAAGGTGTAGGGCAAGCAGGAAAAGAAGCCAAATGGAAAAGTCCCCTTCTAAAATCACCAACATCTGTTTTTTCAAATGACCCACGTAAAATATTCAACCCTTCAAACACTACCATTCTAAACATTTTTGCAACGGAACTGACTTTATTATTAATAACTAAGTACTAACGATACACTTTTTTCTGTGATACAACTTTTTATTGATATGTAACTCACCTACCTCTGCTTTACAGTGTATAATTCAGTGATTTTAGGATATCCAGGAGGTTGTGTAGCCATAACCACAAATAACTAATATTTTCTTTGCTTATTCCCTATATTACCCACTACCAGCCAATCTCCATTCCTTCTTCTCCCAACCTCTGGCAATCACTTCATGCATTTCCTATTCTAAACATTTCATATAAATGGAATCATACAATGTGGCCTTTGAAGTTTAGCTTCTTTCATTTGTTATATTCTTTTTAAGATCCATCCATGTTGCACCATGTATCAGTACATCATTCATTGTATGACTGAATAATATTCCATTGTGTGGCTATGCCCCACGTTTGTTTATCCATCCACCAATCAATAGCTAGGTTGTTTCCATTTAGGAGCTATTATAAATAAGAATGGTGTACAAGGATTTGTGTGTGTGTGTGTGTGTTTGTGTGTGTGTGTATGTTAGTATATGTTGGATATGGAAAATGACAAACCCCAAAATAATGTGGCCCAGGGAAAGGAATGAGGGAGTCGCTGTCTTTCCCAGGGACAAGATAGGCCCTGGGGAGGAAATATCCATCAAGTCTGACAGTTTCTGGGAAAAGGTCAAAGCATTGATTCCCACCCTAAACAAATTCTTTCCCAGATACTGACCACTGACCCCACACCCTTCATCTGGCCCAGTAAAGATAAATCCTGGACACTGACCACTGACCCCACCCACTGACCCCTGACCCTCTGTCTGGCCCAGTAAAGATAGCCCAAACTGACATGTTTATTAATTAAGTCACCTTTCAGTGTAACTTACATAAGCCTGAACTTCCCCTTTGGCCTCCATCAGAGGTGTCACTCCGCTCCTGAATAAAGAGGTGCTGATCCGTGAAGTCTGCATCCAGCCTGGTCCTTTTGTGCTAATATTTGTTCCTTGACCAAGAATGGGAGTAAGGTAATGTGGGGGTCTCTCAATCACATCCCCTATAGGTTAGAAAAGGGTTAACTGCTGGAGTATGATATTGGCTGTAAATCAGTCAATTACCCATAAAGTTATCTAATCAATAAACTAACAAGAGCCAATACTCTTTTTAAATGAGAGGGGGCATGGCAGGTCTGGCCATACCCACTCTGGCCTTTAACAACATGGAGTAGCCCAACTCTCTTTTATTTATAGACACATAGGTAAAGGGGCCCAGAAGAGGAGGAGCTTCTTCTGTGATGGACAGGACAGGGTGGAGTTAGAGGAGCCATTCTCTTAGGGTGACTATTTCAAAAGGAGACAGGGAACCACTCCCACATGCTTCCTAGCAATCTGGAACAGACCTCCGTGGCTGTTCTTTCCTGGAAGCCAGGCTCTGTGCCCCATGGCTCAACCTAGTCTGATTCTGCTAAATAAGGATGGCTTCCCATAATGTAATATTTTGTCCTTCCCCATAAACCCATTCCCTTTCCCCACAGTCAATTAAACGATTGATGAGGTCTTGAAAGTGACTGCTGAGTTTTCGGCACTTCTGTGGCTTTCTGAAAGTCAGGGTCCCCTCAGCCACCACTCATACAATTTACAGCTGAATCCCCAAACTGACTGAGGCCCCTCCTGCCCTGTAGAATGTAGGCCCTTCACTTCCTCTGTAGTCCACTTTAACTGAGCAACAGCCAGATTTTTATGCAGAAGAAATTTGGTTTGTGGGACAGAGGATGACTTAACGCAACTGGCCAGGGCCACTCCCTGTTGTTGCACAAAGGCCTTATGTCTCAAATCTGCCCCCAACAGCCCGTCGGGTTATCAAATATCCACCACCTTCTAGATTCTTGCCACTTTACACCACATGGACAATGCAAGGACTTATATCAAATCTTTTATTGGCATTAAAGGTGTCCTGTTTCTACTTTCTCCCCTTTTCAACCTTCCCTTGCACACCCAACAAAACTTTGTGGAAGAGGGACTTCCTCTTGCCATTTTGTTTCCACATCCATCACCAGCCTTCTTATCTCTCCTGAGAGGTAAGACCCTATGTAACCGGGACTCCAAGGGTCCCCCACCACTGAGATTGGGGTAAAGATGTTTCTCCAATCCCCAATGGGAAAAGTTCGTTTGGGTGACTAGCACATCGGTGGCTTAAGAGAGCAGAGGACACTGCCCTCAGCTGTCACCTCTGTCAAGCCTCTCCAAATTTGGGAACTATCCAGTCAGTTCCCAGAGACACCCCCTTGAGCTATCTCTCTACTAATTTTATGACCCTCTACTCCCAAAATGACCTCAAAATTAAATGCCTCATTAAGTTCGGCACTCAAATTTGGCCACAGTACAAATTAGATAATCTGCACCAATGGCCCAAATATAAAACTTTTGATCAAGAAATTATACAAAATTTAAAAATTACCTCTCACAGATTGACAAAAATGTCTGAAATTTACAGAATGGCAAGATTGTCTGAGGTCCCCTACCTCTGAGCTTTCTTTTTCCTTCACTCAATTACCAAATATACCACCCCAGACCTTCATACTCTCCCGGTCCAATTTATCAGCAGGTCTGTACTGATACCCATAAAAAACTTGAACAGTTAGAGAGGGCACCCAGGCTTCCCAGAAGCAATTTTTAGATACTGCCTTCAACACCTTTAACAACAGGGAAGACAAGGTCAAAGAGAAAAAAGAAAGGTATCAGCTCCTAGCCTCAATCATCCATAGCCTCCTGCTGCTGCTCATGGCCCCACCAGACCCTCTAATACATCTTCTGGACCCTGTTTCCCACATGGGTGAACTGGACTTTGGCAAAAGCCAGCCCTCATCCAAGGTCCCCCCACCAAGCCCTGTCCCAAATGTGAACAATGGGGACAATGAAAGATGAACTGTCCCAGGGAAAAAACACCCCTCCCCTGGGTGCAGCCAGCTTCCCAAGTCCCATATACTGAGTTGCTGGAACAAGAGGACCCATATCCCACTGCTGGTCACCTCAGATAATATATCCCAGGAGCCCCAAGTTATAGGGATGGTGAACCATCAAGCAACAGGCAAATATTCCCCTTCTGAAGAGATTTTAAGTTCACAACTAACTGATAAATGTCCTCCCTTCACCCTGACCAGCCCAACAGCCACTGGCATGTCTCAGTAAGGAGCATGACATAACAGCTTCATTCCTCAAAAGTAATGGGAGATAATGTTTCATAATTTTCTGTATCTAAACCTGGCCTAATTACCAAGTGGGGGGGTGGGGGCTTAAAAAGCCCTAGGCAGCAATTTCCCTGGCCAGACTGTACTGATGCTTGCATTGGAATGCAAACAGCAGGCTCAGTAGGAGACCTGGGGGGGGGGGGGGGAAGTGTCTGCTTAACTTCTCCCTGGCTGCAGCACAGGGAAGAAAAATGATTTCGGGGTGAGTGCAAGCTCGCGCGTTCTCTCTCTCTCTCTCTCTCTCCTTTTCTCGCTCTCCCCCCTTTCTCTCCCTCTGTTTCGCAAGCTCTCATGCTACTTTACTAAAATAATTAATGGCCATATCATTTTTTCTAGGATTCTTGTTTTTAAAATTCTGTATTTTTCTGAGCTCATGATTTTAATTGTGCACACCTAAGTTAAAATTTCTGATCAGACCTATTTTAACCAACTATAGAGTTCTTATACACTCTGCTTTGTTCAGAGGCCAGTTGACAAGGGTCAACCCTCAATCTAATAGGTTTTAAAAAGTTATAAGTCCTCTGTTTGTTCTGTTTATTGTCCTGTCTGCATGTGTTTATGTTTGGAAATTGTCATACAGATGAATGAGCTCAAAAATTAAAATTTCAAAAATATGGATCCAGGAACCTTTAATTCACATAATTTAAAAGGTTCAATTTAAACTGGGAAACAACTAAAGATAAAGGGTGTTTTTAAAGTTACTGACTCAGGTCTTTCTAGGGAGCCAAACACATAGTAAAATGTTAACGTATAAATCTGTCACTTCTAGGATTTTACTTCAATAAGGAAGAGGTGAATGCTATTCAATACACTTGGCTGATACCTTGATTCTTAAAATTAATAAGGATTTGACATATATGGATTAATCTTCACAAATGTGTTTGTTAGAATAATCTGATTAATTTACAAAGTTAAAAATGCTTTTAAATATAACATCAGGTACTTTTTTTTTCTTTTTTTGGAACCAGGGATTGAACTCAGGGACACTCAGCCACTGAGCCACACCCCGCCCCCATTTTGTATTTTATTTAGAGACAGGGTCCCACTGAGTTGCTTAGGGCCTCACTAAGTTGCTGAGGCTGGTTTTGAACTCTCGATCCTCCTGACTCAGCCTCCCAAGTCGCTTGGATTATAGGCATGCGCCACCACGCCCGGCTTAACATCAGGTACTTTTAACTTCTTGAATTCTATGGGGTAATATACTTGAAAATTGTGTTTTCATGAATTGGTAAACAAACATTCAATTCTATATACAAGGAATCTAAAAGTATCAACTGTGTTTCAATTAGAGTACTGTAAATAACAAAGTATTTCCTCTTATTAAAATGGAGTAATGTATTTAAATTCAGAAATTTCATAAGGGTTGTTTCAGAGTATGAACAATGTGAGGGTTTAAGTAAGTGAGAAGAAGGTCTATGTAAGTAAAGGGCAAATTTCAACAAGTTTATGTGTAACTAAGTTGATTATATGATGTAACAATCAGCTAAAGCTAATTAAGGTTTTTCTCTAAGGTCAAATACTAATATACTGATATAAAATCAAACCTTAATCTATATGTTAAATTGACAAGGATTTCTTAAAACATTAATTTACTGTTAACATTGTGTCTGTTAAGTTTTATTCTTTAAAGCAACTAATCTTACAGGAATTAAAATCTTTACAACACTGATCACACAGCAACAACCATTATTGTTGAGTATTACTCTATATTACAGAATCTACTTTTTCTTTTAAAAGCTAAACTGATTAATATAAAAACATCAATATAGAATACTAAATATGTTCATGTTTTCCAGGTATGCCAGTCTTTAAAGCAGAAGGTTTGAAAGAACATTATCAAGTTCGTGTTCTCCAAACTAAAGTTGTGTGTAACAGTAATTTTAGACTTATAAGAACAGTAAATTTTATTGGGGATTTATTTATATCATTAAATGTTCTGTAACTGAACCAGAACCTTATGTTACTTTTTACACTCAGATGAAAATATAAATGTATTTCTAAAAGATAATGGGAGCCTGATCTGTTTAAAGGTTAATATTGTGAAAACATGAAAGCATTTTGCCCCTTTTCCACACAAAAGGAAAAGTTGAAAGCTCTCTCAGCCTTTCTTTGATTCATGTTTTAAATGTATTGTGTTAACTAATGTTCATGTAGACTCAGGAAACAATATATGCAAACTTTGTAAAATGACATTTAAGATAAAGGCAAGATCAACTTCAGAACTAGAATACTTTACCTAAAATTTATCAAGAGCCTCACCTTACCTGAGATAAGGCTCTGACTTCCACCTTACTGCGTGTTAGAATGGCTCCAAAATAGGCCAGATTTCAGCTCATTTAAAGTTGTGTTCAAAAGACTGATTTTTGTTATAAAGATTACTGTGATCTCAGAGGATATAATGAATAATTCAAGAGAGCTATTTCACAAACTGAGTATGTTTTTACTCTTGATGATTTCATGTTGTATTTTTCTTTAAACTCTATAACTGTTGTCTGTTAATATTTTGTAGAGGTAGTGTTCAAAAACACACAACCTGGGTTAATTTGAGATAATAAGCCATTGCCTACAGGAAAAATAAAATATAAGGCTAACTTCCAGTACTAATACAGACCCCGATTAAATAAAAGGGGTAAATGACAGGAAAGTTACAGACATTGAAGTTAAAGTCCAGTACTCCTACTTTAAGATTGGTAAGTCTGGCTGGCTGGATGTTTAAAATCAAGGTTTTAGGATAAAAGGCCAAGAAAACCAATATTTGACTCCTGTGCTCTGAGTCAGCCGGGGAATGAAAGAACCTCTCTAAGGAGCACTGCAACTCTGGGCCACATGACCGCCCCATCAGGGAGATTAATGAGACCACCAGAGAACAGAAAGCTAATCAGTGCACCTGCTGCAAGAGGAGGGTCACTGGAGAAGGGAGACATTACTGATGCTTCTAAGGGAAGTCACCTCATCAAGTAGACCCTAACTAGTAGATGGCACTAAAAGATTAAAGAAGCTGCTTGCAAGTTCCCCAAGAGTGACTCCAGTGGGAAATCAGCAGACTCTTAATGGCAGATAAGAACAACTTAAATTTGACCAACTTGATCTTGAACATCTAGCAAAACATTTGTAACCAAAATACAGCCATACCTGGGTATTTAAAAAGAAAGGACAATAGTTCTTTCAATGGAATTTAAGACATACACTTATGTCAGTACCACAGCCCTGATGCCCCCCAAATTCTGAGACTTTTTTCTTGTGAGGCTCATATTTATCCCTGCCTACCAAAATTAAATTGGCCTCTGTACCTTAATTTTCCTTAATCCTCAAACTGACATTTAACCCCAAACCAAAGCCAACCCATTCCAATAATAGCACACACCAGATGTAGGAGTGCCCCCCAAATTATTCCCTTACTCATTGGTCTAAAAACATCCACCAGGATTAAGGAGTATCAGGATTAGGAACCTCCATTCACTATAAAAACAGTCAGCACATGTTATTGCAGATATCCAACAGGTCACCAATTTGGTACTGATTTTACAAAATCAGTTGGACTTCCTGGCATCTGTTGTCCTGCAAAACCAGTCAGGGACGAATGCTGTTTCTATGTAAACCAATTGGGAATGATAAGAGACAAGGTTAAATGAATTCAGGACCACCTGGAAAATGGAAAATAAGTCTGACTCAAGAGATTTTTTTTCAAATCTGAAATGGCAATTTTCAATTTGTTTAAAAATGTTACCGATCTTAATATTTCATAAGAAGTCCTGTATCACAGCATATATATTAAATCCCTATATTCTATTGTCTGGACCTATTCAAGCACAACATAATACTTCACAGAACATGTATTTTGTTATATGTGAGAACTATATGCTATAATAATGTGTCAATCAGACTATATGGCAGAGTCCAGAACAAACTGTTGTAATTCCCAAAAGACCAATAGCCACCTGGTTCGCTATAAAAGTGCTAAATGTTTTATCTGATGGCTAATAGCTGGCATTATTATCTTGACTGGGATAATCACCTCTGCATCTACTGCAGCAGTGGCATCGCACTAGCAGACACAGAAAACTCATTTCCTTCAACAATTTCAAAAGACTTTTACTGAGACATGGCAAACTCAAGCACATATTGATCAGGAACTTAATCCTTTTCAGAATGCCTCTTTTGATGTGTTAAAATTACTATCCCAGGTCCTGGCTATTGTTAATGCCAAAACACCAACTTCTCATAATGAAGAAATTTGGGATAATTTAGCTGAAGGAATTTCTTCCCTTAACCCTTTCAAGTACTTTTCTACATATACAGCTGGATTACTAGCCTTAACTCTATTGTTAATGGTATCCCTGTTCTTGTTTTGAGCAATATGTCAAGCAGGATGGAAATAAACCATCAGGAAACTATGATTCTAAGCTTAATTATGCTTGCTATGCTCCAAAGGAACCAGACTCCTGAAATCACAGGAAAAACAACGTAAATTTGATTGGGCCTTAATTAAGAATAATAGATTCTTCAGCTATATTACATGCCAAAATCATTTTCCTAGCACTAACAAATTAGTCTTCACCTTTAGTGCTAAAATTATTCTCCTAGCACTAGTAAGCCAATTAGTCTTCATTCTATATGCTATAATCATTTCCCTAACCTAACAAGCCATTTAATTTTCATGTATTGTTAAAATATTTTTCTTCTTTCTATTTCTATTTTAGTTTTATAGGTTCTTAATAAAGGGATTAGCTCAGGCACAACTGCTGGGAAACATCTTAAAGGATCTCTCCTCTGGATACCCACTGCCTGATCTTCTGGAGCAGCATAAAGGGAACTGACATCACTCACGATGGCTTCAGAACTTCTCCCACACATCCCCTTCTGCATGACCCCCAGGTTCACTTCCAGGACTGTAAAAGGAGGCCCCCTCCCTACATCACCCCTCTCAGCAGGAAGTAGCCAGAGGCCTCACCATCCCAATTCATATACCCCTTTCAGAGTCTGGAATGTTGAATATGGAAAATGATAAACCCCAATATAATGTGGCCCAGGGAAAGGAATGAGGGAGTCACTGTCTTTCCCAGTGACAAGATAAGCCCCAGGGAGGAAATATCCATCAAGTCTGAAATGCCAGTTTCTGGGAAGAGGCCAAAGCATTGATTCTCACCCTAAACAAATTCTTTTCTATCTACTAACCACTGACCCCACACCCTTCTTCTGGCCCCGTAAAGATAAATCCTAGATACTGACCACTGACCCCACACCCACTAACCCCCTACACTCTGTCTGACCCAGTAAAGATAGCCCAAACTGACATGCCCATTAATTAAGCCACCTTTCAGTGTAACCTACATAAGCCTGAATTTCCCCTTTAGCCAATGGTTCATTTTTCACCAGGTCCATCAGAGGTGTCACTCGATTCCTGAATAAAGCTGTGCTGATCCATGAAGTCTGCAACCAGCCTGGTCCTTTGGTGCTAGCAGTATATACTTTTGATTCTTTTTTTTTTTTTTTTTTAGGCATTGAGTCAGGATTAGAATTTCTAGGTCATATTGTAGGTAACTCTATGTTTAACCCTTAACTACCAAACTATTCTCCAAAATGATTAATTGGTTGACTAACATCTATATTGAATGGTGGTCTGTGCAAAATGAATCTCAGATGACAAAGATGACAGAGAAGACAGAAGCCTTGGTCACTGGTGACAGCATGGAGCTGCCACACTGGCCCTTGGACAGCGCATCACCAGACTTCTTTTGTATGGGGAAGAAAAATCGTTGGTCTTATTTGGATTATTTTGAGTGAATATTACAAATATGTCTCTCTTCTTAAGCCAAAGCTAATCCCTGTTAATACAATATAGTAAGTGCATAAATCTTTCTATTAGCCTTTCTCAAATGGACAGATGGTCATTTACCCAGCAACTGTGCACTGGGAAGTCATGCTGTATTTTTCTCTATATTAAATTACACATTTCCTAATTCTTTCTATGCTGATAATTGTGGAAAATGGGTAAAAGATACATGGAATACACAATAGCATTATCCCTATTTTTGTGTGTGTTTAATATTTTCCATAATAAAGAATTGGAAAAGGAGAAGGAACAGGAGAAAAGAAGAAAATGATGACACCTGCTGATACTGCCTCCTCTTACTCATTTCTCTTTCTTCATGAACGGTATGTGACTATGGAGCTTAGGTTGCAGTCACCCTCAGGCAAGTCAAACACAGTATGAGAATGAAAAATGGCAGACAGAAAGATAGAAAGGAAACACCGAGGCCATGACTCACATTTGGACACCATTCTGATGAGACACTTTGATCCCTCCATGTGTAAGCCTCTGGGAGTCGAGTTCTTTTGTTCACCACAGTTACCCACTGTGATTACTAAATCAATTTGGCCAGATTGACATTGGGTGATTTGGGGCTTTTCATGTCCCCTGTATAAACCTGGCTGGAGTGACCCATATTAAGAAGAAATGCTGTGTTGCTGCTTGTTACAATAAAGTCAATTGGTAAAATCAACAGACACAATGTAAAATTTTAATCATCTTTTTAATGCAATCTCTTATTACATAAAAGAGAAAATCCTGGAAGGTAAAATAAAAAATAAAAGATTTTACCTATTGTCAGTTATTTTGTGATGGTTTACAAGAATAGTTGGAACAAATGAGGCCCTCCCTGTCACTACCTCAATGGCTGTGGAGGTAAATCAATTATTGTGTTGTTTGATCACACACCACTGATGAGGGTGCAGACATTACAAGTGGTCATACTATAATTCCAGTGTAGAGGTATATTTAGATCAATGTCAATATTAAAATCACATTCTAAGTGTATGCAGTGGATCAATTTCATCGTCTTTATATACTTTAAGCAGAACCCAGTGACTAAGTCTGTCTTCAAACCTACTGTGGCAGAAAATCCCATTTATTTCATGAAATTCAAATTGGCATTTATATTACTGCTACTTATTACAATAGGAGAACAGAAACATTTCCCTTTATTAAGTTTAAAACATCAGGAGATCCAAGATGGCGGACGAGAGGAAGGCTGCATTCCTACTTGCTCCGTGGATTCCTACTTGCTCGGGATTCAAACAGCAGGAATATGACTCTCAACGAGATTTTATATTCAAAGCACATATAAGGGGTCCCCAGGTGCCGCTCCAGAACCAACTCAGCCGGGCTGGGCTCGGCCCGCCGCGGGCAGCTACGATCCGGGAGTGCCAAACCCTGCAGTTGCTTCGGAGCCACCGACCTGGGTCTGGGCCAGCCAACAAGTGAGTGCGGGTCCCCAGTAGCGCTTTGGAGTCACTGGCCGCGGCTCCAGCACCAGCCGGCTGCCTCCCAGGCAGAGACCGCCCATCTCGGGCTTCCTGGGCCCTCTAGCCACACCTGGAGAGGTTGGCCCGAAGCCCCTGGGATCGCTGACTCCGGCGGGGAGTTGGAACTGCTCTGAGTTTGGCGGCTTCCCTGGCAGAG
>JAJEJO010005814.1:776160-866540 GCA_020662805.1 Glaucomys volans
GCACAGATGGTGTGACTCTACTTTGTGTATAACCAGTGAAACAATAGCTGTACTCCATTTGTGTTCAATGAATCAATAAGTAAATAAAAAAAAAAGTTTAAAACATGACTTAATAGAAGAAAGATCACATTAAACCCTCTGCTGATTTTTGTGCCACCAGGTCAGCAGGGTGTGGTTATTAGGCCCTTGCTGATTTTGTTTATGTTCTGAATTTGCTTCTATTTTCGTGATTCCATTGACTCCTGGATTCCACAAGCACCCAAATGACTTTTGAACACTATGCCAACAACTGGGCATTAGTGAAAACTTTCATAAAAGTCTACATGGCAACTTTGAGGAAGTTCATTACAAAGGACAGATATAATGGAAAGGAAAGGACATGAATAGAGGAATTGAATTTATATGACCTGAAAAAAGATGATTTAAAGAGGGACTGAGTCTCATTTCTTGAATATGAAAAAGAGTCCCATATTAATGATATAAAACAATTAGTCTCCATCTGATATGGTAAACAGAAATTGCAGTAGGGAAGATTTAAACTAGCTTTTAGAAGAACTCTAAGGATTGTAAAATGTGGTTATATAATGCCACTGTATTGTACAGTTGGTTTGTTCTCATAAATGGGACAGAGTTAGTAGTGAATTTCAAATAATTTTAACACAAAATAAAAATACGATGACTCAACTCAGTTTCCTAAGAAATATTCACATCAAGATTCTTTACAGGAATGGAGTGATAGATAAGACACATTTCTGCCCTCTGACAGTTACCATCTTAGAAGGAAGGTGAATAGAATTGCCAAGTAAAAACTAACTACATAATAAAGAAAAGTATAACTGATAAATAACGAAACAACCTATATTTCTATCAATCATGTCACAGTAATGGCCATGTATATATCAGGCTTCATCACTGGTAACAAAAACTGCAATTCAGATGTTTCAGCCCTGAGAGCCACGATTGCTCCTCAAAGTGAAGCTGCACATTGGCTAGATGCACATAAGATGAACTTACTACAGAATATAAGAAGCAGCTTCTATATGGCAGAGCTGTAAAGTAATGTCATTTAAAAAGGATTGAGCATTATTGGTTTTCTCATCTTTGAGGAAGTGTATAAGGAAGGGAGGGTTTTCAAGTTACAGAGGTTGCTCAAAATGAGCAAAGAAGAAATGCAAAAAAAAATGTTCTTAAAGAAGAATCTTGAAAGCTTAAAAATGGTTTAAAAGAGTTATACTTCTGAAATTTCTATTGCATGCCCTTGTATTTGTGACTGGCAATCAATAGCATGACCATATCAAAAATACCATAAGGAAACCTCTATGAAGGAATCAAAGAGCCTTGGAAGAATAGTTTTAAGCCTTGTTCCCTGTATATTGCCATCCTTGGATATTTAGAAAATAAATTCATGTTCATTGCTAAAATACTTTCTAAATCAAATAGCAATTTAGAAATGACATTGTTTTAAAACTCAGACTACCTGATTCTGTTAAGGATAAGAAAAAAGCTTTCTGGAAACATTATTTTCCACATTTCCTAGCATCCCTCTAATGGCAGGACCATGATATACCTAGCAAAACAGACTTCTTCAAAAGTCATTCTGTAAAAAATAATTTGCAGTAAAATATAACCTAGTTTGTAGTCATTGAAAATTCACTATTAAGAAAATGCTGTAATTGCCATAGAAAACCTGACAATGGCATGGCAGAAACAATTTCTAGGAAAAATACAAATGTCTACTTAAAATGAAAAATGTGTGTAAACAAAGAAATACAAATAAAATATTTTCCTACTACATTCATAAATTATTTTTAATTATAATGATTAGCAATGAAGACTGTGGCATTTAAATGAATGCTTGTAAACAGCTGGTATAAGGAACTTAGTATAATCTTTCTGAAAACTAGCAGCAATTCATACCATAAGCTAAAAAGGTTTATAACTGTGACCAAGTTTTTCCACCTGTAAAAATCTATCCTCAGGAACAAAAAGGTTGGAGGAGGAAGAGAAGGATGAGGAAATGTTGACCAATAGGTAATAAGTTATAGTTAGACAAGAGCAAGAGTTCTGGCATGCTACTTCACAGTAAGATGACTATAAATGACAATGATTACTAGAAGAAATGATTTCAAAAAAGTTAGAAAGATTTCAAAGCTTTCATCATAAATAAATGATGAATGTTTGAGAAGCTGGATATGTTTTAAATATCACACAGTGTATATGCATATTGAAACATTACGTGTTCCTCCACTAATATGTGCACTTTTTGTGTGTCAGCTAAAAAGTAAATTTAATTTTTCCAAAAAGCTCAGAGAAAGACCTAGTTTCAATGATGTTCACTGATTACAATAATGACAAGTTAGCCGGGCATGGTGGCGCACGCCCGTAATCCAAGCGACTCGGGAGGCTGAGTCAGGAGGATCACGAGTTCAAAGACAGCCTCAGCAACTTAGCAAGGCCCTAAGCAACTCAGTGAGACCCTGTCTCTACATAAAATACAAAATAGGGCTGGGGATGTGGCTCTGTGGCCGAGTGCCCCTGAGTTCAATCTCCGGTTCCAAAAAAAATAATAATAATAATGACAAGTTAACCCTGTCAGGCTCTGTGGGGAAGGCGACCCTGAGAACCCATGCTTGGGATCACTTTGCACTGCAATGACTATATATAAACAGCAATAAATAGGCTGCCTAGTACTTCTCAGCTTGTATAATTCAGAGTAGAGGTTGACTTCCTGAGAAAATGTCAGGCAATGAAGAGTGGAGGTGGGACAAGGAGTTCTAGAATACTTAGAAACCATGTGTTTAAACCAACTGGGGTTGCCATAACAGTATGCCATAGACTGGCAGGCTTTAAACAACAAAAATTTATTTTCTCACAGTTCTGAAGGCTGAATATCTGAGATCAAGGTGCTAGCATGATGAGGTTCTAGTAAAGGCCCTCTTCCTCTTTCTGGATTTCAGATTGCTGCTTTCATGTGGTGTCAAATTGCAGAGAGAAAGAGAAAACAGAAGAAAGTCCAAAATCTCTTGAGTCCCTTTTTGTAAGAGCACTAATCTCATGACCTCATCTAAACCCAGTTATCTCCCAAAGGCCCCACCATGTTGGGGGTTAGAGCTTCATTATATGAAGATTAGGGATAAATTCAGTTCACAGCACTATATTAAAGAATAATATTTCTAGGAAAACCTACCTATAGGATGACAAACCTATTAAAATTTAACTCATTCGTATGAACTAGATAGAGCTCTTAGCACCCTGATGCAACTCAGTAACAAAAAGTTACTGAAAGAGTTCCTGCTTAGTGTGACTGGATTAGAAAATGATGATTTTGCAATACCTAGTAAAGAGCTGCTAAAATCATTCAGTAAATTGTTTGGAGAATAGGATATTCCAGATGATAAATGCACCTTTACAAGCACAGAGATCTGGCAGTCACCATCAACATCTATACAACCACACTTAGAAACACTCATAATGGAAAAATGCAACATTATAAGTCTCCTGATATCTTGTGAAATCAAACATTACTGTGACTGAAGTATTCTCAACAATAGCTTTAACCTGAATTTAATAAAGTTTAGGCTGAATTTTAGGTTACCTGAAACCAAAGGCATAAGAACAAGTTAAACGACGTCAAGTGGAAAAAAAATCAGGATATAGGAAACACTATATAAGATGACTGCCTGAACTCTCCAAAAATTCAAAGTTAGGAAAAAGGAAATCTGGTTGATAATTATCCTTGATTAAAACAGAAAAAGACTGATAGAATTCATGTATCAAATTCAGAACATTCACATGTGCATCTGTAAAAGGCATTTGGAGATAATAGGAAAACTTTACCATATAATGAATACTAAATAATGTGAAATTATTGTTAAGTTTCTTAGGCATTATAATGGCATGTTATTAAGCAGAACACTTTTACTCTTAGAAATTGTATGATAAAGTATTTAGGAGCGAAGTTTCATATGCCTGAAATTGACTTTCAAATATTTAAGCAAAAAATAAATTTATACATGTGCTTGGCAATATTTTAAAATGTGGCAACAGGTTCATAATTGTTTAATTTAGAGGAGGGTACATGAACGCCTTTATATCATTATTTAAATTTTAAAATTTTCTCCATATTTGAAGTTTTAAAATAAAAAGTCAGAAACAACCCAGCATCAGTTCTTGGTTTGAATTTCCAAACTGCCAGCCCCATGGGGTTTCTGCCATACTATGCCCATGAAGCATAAATAATTCCCTTAAAGTTATACATATGTGTGTATGTACACACATACACACACACCATCCACACACATATGCATGTGGATGTGTGTGCATACAAAAGGAGATAAATTGGTTACTCATAATTTTAATTCTCATTTTATACTGAATTGTCACCATCCATCTGCTTAAGACTTCTCTTTTATAGTATTAACCTCTATTCCATTTCCATATTTCTTATTTTTCCACAATGTCCAATAACCACTAATTATTCTTGCCCATTTTGACATATAGTCCACTGTTGTTGACATAAGTTCTATATTATTAATGTTGCTGGCAAAAATTTATATTTTGTATACATGTTTTATTACACATACACTGCAAATTGTATTGTGGATATTAAGTCACTTTGATGTTTTATGTTTTCTTTATTTCTTAAATAATTTCATTTATTTTTAATTTAAAAAGTCAGAAACAAAAATCTAATATTTTTATTTAAAAATAAATAAGAACAATAATTCACATAATAAAGATGCAATTTATAAAATAAGTATCATTTTATGTCACCTGATCTGAGATCTAGAACACTAACAATATTATTAAATTAATATTTATGCTCTTCCATATCCTATTCCCCAAACTCTTCCCCAAACATCTTGATATTTTAAAAATTTATTATAGAAAACTTCAAGAACACACAAGTCTAATCCAGGCTTTGCAGCTTTGTTTTCAAATATCAGCGATTATCCTTAGAGCATTCCCCTATCACTTGTAAAACCAGTAATGCCTCCAAAATATATCCTGTCCTGAAATTAATATTCTGTAAAGGAAGATATTTAGTCCCACTAATGTCAGAAGTGAAAACTTGAATGCAATGCTTAACCTTTCTGTGGATGCACGCACGATCTTATTTCACTTGGGATCAATTCTAAAAAGCAGCATTGTTTTGAATATGATGTTTCTTTCTATATAAAAATAGAATTTTCTTAAGAAATTTAGAATATATCTTATAACCAGCATTACCTAAAGAACCCCTTCTGGTGCTTCATTCAATTAATTTGTTACTACTGTGAAATTTGTTTGTAAAACAGAAGTGAAAATTGGTTCTCTATCCTGAGAACTAGATGAGTGGAAGGAAGTATGCCAATCAGGAAACTGATATTACAGGAGTTCAATTAATAAAGTAGCACTTAGTCAAGAATAAAGAAAGGATTCTAGAACTGAGCAGAATATTGAATGATTAAGAATAAAAAGCAAGCAGAAAATAAAGAAAGGGAGAGAAAGACTTTAGTTAAAGTTTAGAATACCGTTAAAGAGGAAATAAAAAGAGGAAGTGGTTTATAGAGTGAGGGTTTTATGTATTAACTTGAGTTTTTTAACCTCTATTGACAGGAAACATAACAGTCACCATAAAATAGTTAATACGTTATGAAAAGAAACTGTCAAAAGCATAAAATAATTATATTTTCTAACTCAGTTCTCTGTTGTATATCTAGATGCTCATGATTTGATTTTAAAGAATGATAAAATGTGTAGCTATTAGGATTATCTTATTTTAATTTAATTCTAATGAACACTCTAGAAGATGAGAATTATCCTCTCCACTTTATAACTGAGTTAATTGGGACTCAGAGAAGTTAAGTGTGGATTCATAACACAGAACTAGGAGTGATAAAAATAATTTTCAACTCTGGTTTCTCTGGCTCTAAATTAATGCTTTCCTTTTGCTAGGCTAAAGAGTATAAATTCATAAATAAAGTGGCACATGGGATATCTGACCTATTAATGTAAGATTAGACAATTTGATTATTAATCATTCTGAAAAATTGAATTTAACAGAATGAGCTTTTAAAAATTGCTAGTGGTGGTTAGAAAAGGAAAGAACAGTTCCCAGAGATAAGATACTAAATTTACACACAGGCATACACACACATACACTTTAAATACATACCAAAACCCACAAAAAATGACTAAAACAATGATACATCTGTTTCATCTTTCAATTTGCTTAATTATTTTCATGGTAGCAAGAGTACTATGACATAGGTGCCTCCATAATTATTCCTTGGAGTTATAATAGCCATCATCTGTCTTGAAAACAATGTATAGTATGCAAAAGCCTTGAAAAGAAAACCTGTTCATCTAGCATTTCCCCTTCTACGAATGTAACTCAATTGAAATAAAGTTGGAGGGCATATCAAAATTTTATGGAGAACAAATGTACATCTTGACATCATTTATATGGAAACAGATGAACAACAAAAGGAGAATTGTTTAACAAAATATTGTACATTCATATGTTGTTTGTTATATAGTCATTAAAATTAGTTTCTCATAAAATTATTAATTACATAAAAATGATCACAACATCATTTCAAGTTAAAGAAGCAAGATATAGACAGGCACAGTTGTGCTCTCCTATAATCCCAGCGATGGGGGGCGGGCGTGGGTGGAGCTGAGGCAGGAGGATCACAAGTTCAAAGTCAGTTTCAGTAATTTAGCAAGGCACTAAGCAACTCAGTGAGACCCTGTCTCTAAATAAAATACAGCAAACGGCTGGGGATGTGGCTCAGTGGTTAAGTGCCCTGAGTTCAATCCCCAGTACCAAAAAAAAAAAAAAAAGAAAGAAAGAAGCAAGATACAATGCTAGATGTAACAGTATAATCTTAAAATTTCTTTAGAAACATGCAAACATAGAGAAGAAATATTAAATGAAAATATTAACAAGTGTTACTTCTGGGTTTGTGAGATTATCAATGATGTTTTTATAATGCCTTTCCAAGTTTTTCTATAAATGAGCATATATCAATTTTATAATAAAAAGGCTATAAATCTGATTTTTAAATGGAAAGGTCTTGTCATCTTTTAGTGATGTAGCAGTAATATTTCCTATGAAGGAATACAGAATCAATCCTTGGATTGATTTATTTTAAATTTTTATTTGCCCATATACAACATTTTGCATTTCTTCTGGGTCTAAATTCTGGGACAAACAAGAATCATATCCCTTAAATATTGGTTGTTCAACTAAAATGAAACAGTTGGTCTATTGTATGTACTTGGTTTATTAAGAAGTTGCAATTCAGGAGAAGTATAAATAGAAAAGACGGTTTTGTTTTCTTTAATCAATTATGCTCTGTTAACATCTTAAGCAGATTCCAGATTTTCTTAGGTAAACTCACTTTTTTCTTTACCTCCTCTCCCTCCTTCCCCCAGTACTTGTTAGACTAGTAGCTAATCTCAAATGTAAAGAGGGATGCCCCTGTGCACTCACTTCTCTTTTCCTCTTCAAAGTACAGTTTCAATAGGGTTAGGGGAAGGAAAGGGCAGTTAAGGAAAATTTACAAGATGAGTAGGTAGTCCTCTCTGCATTAGTTCTCATTTCTGGACTGGCCACCCTCTGTCCCAGGCATCCAGAACACTGGCTTTCTCATGGGGTACATGTGTGAGTTCCTTGGCAACTGTGAAGAACTTCCCCACTAGACAGTCTCCTAGATTGTGGGAGACCTGATTTCAGTTCAAACTCTTTTACCTTTCCCCTACTCACAAGCTCCCTCCAGGTATTGCAGTTCCATTTTCCAGTAGGATGTGATCCTAAGTGCTATTCTGATTAGATGGCTCAAATCCAACTCTGTTCCATCCTCCTCACTGGAGCCACAGAAATTCATATATCATTGTCCTCTTGGGAGACTGATTGTATTGTAACACCAATTCTTTATCCTCCCTGTATCCACATCTTTTAACATGCCTTTGTAGACTCTTTAACTAAAATGTAGAGTTTATTTCCCAATTCTTCATGTCTGGACTTGCCAGGGGATTTCTTTGTCCCAAGATGGTTTTATTTTCTTTAATCAATGCCAGTTCTGGGTTGGGGATTTCTTTGGTCAGTGGATTATTAACAAATGTGACCCAAGCAGAAACTTGGAAAGTGGTGGAATTGGGATTGTATGCATTTGTTCACTGGCATCACCATGACAAGGCCTTGTTGTTGCTGACCCACTGTCTCCAAGATCAGAAATGCCAAAGCTATCCTAGTAAACAGCATGCTATGTCATTCAATAGCCACCAACTCCCAGAAAAAATCAGTGAATCCAACCCAGATCAGTTGAAATTCTCAGATGTTTCAGTGAAATACATGCTTGCTGTAGTCACTGAAATTTCATTATTGGCTCTTACATTACATTACTGTGGCAATAGTCAACTTGTGGACCCAGTTCATTGGTTGTCATGCAAGCTGATCCATCAAATTTATTTATTTATTTATTTATTTATTTATTTATTTATTTATTTATTTTTACAGACTTTATTTTGATTCATTGTACACAAATGGGGTACAATTTTTCATTTCTATGGTTGTACTGTTGTGCCCCGCGGCTCCGGACCCCCCGAGAAGACCACCAGAGACCATGGTCAACGCAAGCAACAAAGAGTCATTTATTAGCAAGCTCGAGCTTGGTTCTCCGCGCACTCGGCAACCAGTGACGCTAAGAGGACCCTAGCTCAAATTTAGTAGGGTTTTTATAATAAAATACAAAACAAGTTAAGGGGGGTTTGCAGTGCTCTTTTTGACTGGTTTACATGAAAAATCACATACGAAGCATTTCATTCTAAGTTTTGGGTCAGCCTGACCGCTAAGGGGAGGGTGGTTAGCTACCCAGCTTTTGCAGGATAGACAAAATAAGGATCGGGAACATTCTGCAGTTTTTTTAAAAACTGAGGGCAGTTTGGGAAGGACTTATGTTTACATAAGTGTTTGCATTTTCCATCTTTCAGTACATGATGTAAATTCCATTTAATTTCTTAATAAAATATTGGCAAACCACAACACATTAAAAGGTAGTGCACCATGACCAACTGGGCTTCATCCCAGGGATGCAAGGTTGGTTCAACATACTGAAATCAATAAATGTAATTCACCACATAAATAGACTTAAAGACAAGAATCACATGGTGATCTCAATTGATGCAGAAAAAGCATTTGACAAATTACAGCACCCATTGGTGTTTAAAACACTAGAAAAACTAGTGATAGAAGAAACATCCATTAATATCATAAAGGTTATATATGACAAACACAAGGCCAACATTATTCTGAATGGAGAAAAACTGAAAGCATTCCCTCTATAAATAGGAACAAGACAGGGATACGAACTTTCACCACTCCTATTTAGTGGTGAAATTTAGTGGTGAATTTCAAGGACTATTTAATATAGTCCTTGAAACTCTTACCAAAGAAATTAGGCAAGATAGTGAAATTAAAGGGATATGAATAGGAAGAGCTCAAATCATCCCTGTTTGCTGATGACATGATCCTATCCTTAGAAGACTCAAAAAAACTCCACCAGAAGACTTCTGTAACTCATAAATGAATTCAGTAAAGTAGCAGGATACAAAATCAACAACCATAAATCAACCACGTTTGTATATTCCAATGATGACTCTTCTGAAAAAGAAATTAGGAAAATTATCCCTTTCACAATAGCCTTAATAAGACTCCTAAAACACAAGTAAAATCAAATATCAATAAATGGGTTGGTATCAAACTAAAAAGCTTCTTCACAGCAAAGGAAACACTCAAAAACATGTAGAGAGGGCCTACAGAATGGGAGAAAGTCTTTGCTACCTGCTCTTCAGATAGGGCATTAACATTGAATATATACAAAAACTCAAAAAAACTTAATACTAAAAAAACCCCAAATAACCCAATCAATAAATGGGCAAAGGAAGTAAACAGAAACTTCTCAAAGGAAGAAATATGAATGGTCACAAAAATGAATAAAAATATTCAACATCTCTAGTAGTTAGAGAAATGCAAATTAACACTACATTGAGATTTCATCTCACTCCTGTTAGAATAGCAATTATCAGGAATACAAGCAACAATAAATGTTGGCAAGGATGAGGGGAAAAGAATACACGCATACATTGCTGGTGGAACTATGAATTGGTGCAAGCACTCTGGAAGGCAGTACGGAGATTCTCAAAAAACAAGGAATGGAATCACTATTTGACATAGTTATCCCACTCTTCAGAACATATCCAAAGGATTTAAAATCAGCATATTATAATGATGTAGCCACATCAATGTTTATAGCAGCTCAGTTCACAATAGCTAAGCTACAGAACCAAACTAGGTGCTCTTCGACAGATATATGGATAAAGAAAATGTGGTATATAAACACAGTGGAGTATTAATCATAAATAAGAATGACTCTATGATGTTTGCCAGTAATTGAATGGATCTGGAGACTATCTTGATAAGTGAAATAAGCCAGTCCCCAAAAGCCAGAGGTCTAATGTTTTCTCTGATATGTGGAAGCCAATCCACAATAAAGGGGAGAGGATAAAAGAAAAAATAGAAGGAAGATTAGTGGAGTAGACAAAGGAGAATGAAGAGAAAGGAGGAGGGGTGGGATAAGGAAAGACTGTGGAATGAATCTGACATAACTTTCCTGTGTACATATATGAATACACCACAGTGAACCCTGCCATCATGTACATCCACAAGAAATTAATTTAAAAAATTAACTATGGATAAATGGCAGAAAGATCAGTAGAATAGAGGGAAGGGAGCAGGGTTCAGGGGAAGGGGAGGGGAAAGGGAGATATTAGAGACTGAATTAGAGCAAGATATATTCCATGCTTTTATAATTGTATCCTAATGGATTATACAGTCATATATAACTAAAGAGAACCAATAAAAAAAATCAAAAAAGGCTTGCTAAACTCACAAAGATGAATGGATAAATTCTGACCTAAATATTGCAAACTAAATGCAGCAAATGTACAAAGAACAAATGCATTTGTCTCAGAAACTAATGGTAGACTTCTTGATTCACATGAGAATGTGGATGGAGTTCAAAACCACTAGGCTGAATATTAAAAAAGATATAAAAGGCTACACAATTTATGATATTTTACTTATATGTCCTTCTTTACAGAAATCATGTTAGCATTTTTCTGGAGGTATGAGAGATGATGGGGTAACTTTATATTTTATGAGGCAATAGAAATGGCTTCCATATTGATAGGTAGTGGTGGAGGTTGACTAACTATATATTTTTGTCTTTGAACTGTATACTTGTAAAGGTTGGATTTTACTGCTTATATAACAAACCTCAATAAATCTAACTCTAAAATTTAAAAAAGGTAACTGATCAACTGACCTTAAAGTAGATTATCTGGCATAGTTCAGGTGGACCCAGTATAATCACAAGGTCCTTAAATGTGGAAGAGGGAAATGAAAGAGGAGAACCAGAGAGATGGCAGCATGCAAATTCCCTCGACATTGCTGGCTTTGAGGATGGACAAAGGGAACCACTAGCCAAGAAATGCGAGCAGTCACTAGGAGCTAGAGGAGACAAGGAACTGGATTCTTCCGTGGAACCATAAGAAAGGAATGCAGCCTGTCAATACCTTGATTTTTAGACCAATAACATCCGTATCTATACAACTATAAGATACTAAACTCATGTTGCTTTAAAAAAATTTAAAAGATTCATACACACACACACACACAATATGCATGCATAAATAAAAGTATAGAAAGTAACTTTAAAAAAAAAAACTACCTCAAAGACTTGAAACTCAGCAATCTTCTGGGGGAAAGGAAATTGTTGAATTAGAATTAAGAAGCTTCCCTCCAAATAGGTGGAATTATTTATGGACTAAGGAAAAGACCATAGAGATCAGTGGTCTCAGCAATCCCAGCAGTCAACATTTGCTGAGCTCTTATGTGCACTAAGTATTGTGCTAAGAGTTTCCAAGAATTAACTCCTTCATAATCCTATAAGGCAGGAACTACTACTATCTCCATCTTAGAGATAAGTACACTGAAGGACAGGGAGATTAAATAACATGCCCAAATTGTTTATAAAGAAGAACTCAATCAGCTGGACACAGTAGCACACACCTGTAATCCCAGCTATTCCAAAGACTGAGGCAGGAAGTTCACAAGTTCTAGGTCAGCCTAGGCAACATAGTGAGGCCCTGTCTCAATATTTAAAAAAAAAAAAAAATAGGGCTGGGGATGTAGCCCAATGGTAGAGCACCCCTGGGTTCAATCTTCAGTATGGCAAAAAATACAAATTAAAACAAAAGGAACTCTCCTCTTCTCTCTATCTCTCTCTCTTTCTCTCTCTCTCTCATTTCCCCCCACTCTTTTCATCCGGGAAATGAAAACCCGGAGTTTAAATAAAGAATAACAACAACAACAATAACAAACAAACAACAATAAAACCCAACCTTTACAAGTATACAGTTCAAGGACCAAAATATATAGTCAACCTCCACCACTACATATCAATAGGGAGGCTATTTCTATTGCCTCATAAAATATAAATAAAGAAAGGAATTCACTCAAATTCTGTTTAAAAGGCTGCATATGTATCAGCTTAGAGACTCTTCTAAATACCATTTTAAAATATGATGAGAATAAAATACAACACTCAGACACACTTTAATTTAAACCTTGAACACATTTTTAAGCTTTCTGTTCTTAGTTTCCTTTATCTGGAATATAATGGTGGTAGTTTAATGTTTCTAGTTATATTCTGGAAATGATGTTTAAAACTGCAGCATTCTATATAAATATGAAAATATTAGTTTATATGCTAAACAGACTGAATTATTAAAAATACTGATACAGTTTACTGTATAATAAATGTGAAGGTGTGTAGTAAAGACAAATATCAGTTTAAATTTTATTTTAGCCAATTTTTAATTCTTCCTCAGCTATTATTTATGCATGCATACATGTGTATTTCTGAAGATTTGTAAGTAGTCATGTATTTTCCCAGAGATAATAATAAGTAATAAATTTTAAATATCACTGCTTTTCAAGTTTATTCTTTTAGGAAAGGAAGAGTAACAATGAATTAGCTTATTGAGGTTCTTTGAGACAAATAATTTGTAATCATAAAGTATAAGATGCCACAGTGGTGAATTCTATGAATAATATAATGGGAATAAAAAGGATGAAATGTCTTCATTGATTCTGCAAAATGGTGCTAAACTTCCAGTTACCTTAATGCCCCATTCTCACATTTTCTCTTTCCAGTCCAATTATTTCACTTTATGAAGTAGTGCTGCTTTCTTTCTGAATATCAGCTAAATTAAAATAATCAAATAAACAGAACAATGGCCTTGGAGTACTTTTTGTTTGCAGTATTGGGGCTTGAACCCAGAGCTTTGTACCTGCTAGGCAAACGTTCCACCACTGATGGAGCTACATAGTCAGGCCTTTTTTATTTTTTATTTTTGAGAGAATTTAGGATTTACTAACATCTGGTTTTCTAACTACATTTTCCTTGGTGCAAAAATTAAGTGAACTTAATTAAGTTAACTTAGTTAAGTTAAAATTAAGTGAACTTAACCAGTTGAAGAAAAACTTTACAATTTGTATGGGAGAGAGGAATGACCAAGATTAATATGTGAAAAAGATTGCAATAGCATTCAATATTGAATATTGCTTGCATTTTAAATATTACTGATTAAATTAGTAACTACTTTCACTTTCAAGAAGCAAGACCAACTTTACTCTTATGACACAGAGTTGAGACTGACCTAGTTTCCCAAACTAAACCTGAAGTGGACAAGGTGGCTGACTTTTGTGGGGATTGTCTCTCTATGGTCAAGTATTCAGTGGTTCTCACATCAGAATACAGTTTTGTAAAGCATGTAGATAAAGCTTGCCGTGAAACTGGGTTTCTCGTGCCATTTCTAGTAGGATAGAAAGGCAAGTAAATGTTTATCTGAGGTTATTGTAGCAACAGTAGTTAAGTAATTACACCTCTTGCATCCTTTGCATATTATTCTTCTCAAAGGCTATTACTGCCTTACACCAGGGGTAGCTAACAGAATAATTTACTGGAGGATTTATAAGACTATTTCAATTTGACACCTTCCTTTTCTGCTGTTCTAGGAGACCAGAAGGGCAACATCTGTCTCCTAGACCAGGAAAGTATAATTTATCTGGTAGACAAGGAGATCAGTAAGTGGTGACCAGGCCAGGAGGCAGCATTTCCTGAGCAGGAAAGCAACATCTCTGCTAGACAAGGAGCACAGTACCTGTCCAATAGAAACAAAGGTCAGTCTGTCTACCAACCAGGAACATAGCCTCTGTTTACTGGAAACAGGAGAAAAACATTTTTCAAAGAATATTAAATGAATTTACTTGGTTTCTGAATTTGTTAGTTTGCTTTAAAAATAATTATGGGAAATGCTGATGATTTAATAATCAAAGACACATTTTGTATTTTGCTATGGAAGTATAAATATTAAAAACTCAGTCTCTGGATATAGAATAATATATTATACTTGCATAAGCAATAAATCACAGAAACAGATTATCAGTAGTTACAGATCTACAGAATTTAGTTTCAGGTGACAAATATATTTCAAGTACAGTTTTATTTAGCTTGATATTTCAAGGAAAGTTATAGGAAAAACAACTGCTTATAAGCTGGCTTTCCTAAAAGGTCTAATGTTATTTTATTTCTTGAGAACTGTTTCACCTCTTAAAAATGAGGTGAAACAGTTGGAAATGTCAGAAATCTAAAATAGGTATAATTCCAGTTTTATTAAAAATATGATTATGTAGTAGCTAAATCAAGACCTATTTATATTAAGGTGCATCAAAAAATAACAATATAATAGATACCTGCATCTTCCTATTAATCTGGTTCAAACTAAAAAACTACTTTCTGTTGGAGAAGAGATAAATATTATATATTCCACAAGAATTATACATTTTAATAATTGGGGAAACATGAATAGCTTTTTTCCTTGTTCTTTCATTTGTTGATATGCTTTATGCTTAGAGATTTGAGATTATTTAGGTTCAGAGCATATATTTTGAGACAGTAAAATATAAATGAAAGTATCAAATTAAAATCTAGGAGATTCCAAATACAGAAGACAAAGAAGACTCTATCCCGATCATTGATTCCTGCTTTTATTTCTTGCATTTTGGGAGTCATGTTAAGGAAATTTGGTCCTAGGCCAACATGATGAAGATTTGGACCTATTTTCTCTTCTATTAGGTGCAGGGTCTCTGGTTTAATTCCTAGGTCCTTGATCCATTTTGAGTTGAGTTTTGTACAGGGTGAGAGAGCTTTTTCTCAGCAAAGGAAATAATCAGCAATGTGAAGAGAGAGCCTTCAGAGTGGGAGAAAATCTTTGCTACACACACTTCAGATAGAGCACTAATCTCCAGAATCTACAAAGTACTCAAAAATCTTTACACCAAGAATACTAATAACCCAATCAATAAATGGGCCAAGGAAATGAACAGACACTTTATAGAGGAAGATCTACAAGCAATCAACAGATTTATGAAAAAATGTTCAACATCCCTAGTTATAAGTGAAATGCAAATCAAAACCACCTTAAGATTTCATCTTACCCCAATTAGAATGTCTTTTATTAAGAGTACTGGCAACAATAGGTGTTGGGGAGGATTTGGGGAAAAGGGTACACTCATACATTGCTGGTGGGAGTGCAAGTTGGTGCAGCCACTCTGGAAAGCAGTGTGGAGATTCCTTAGAAAACTTGGAATGGATCCACCATTTGACCCAGCTATCCCACTCCTTGGCCTATACCCAAAGGACTTAAAATCAGATTACTACAGTGATACAGCCACATCAGTGCTGATAGCTGCTCAATTCACAATAGCTAGATTGTGGAACCAACCTAGATGCCCTTCAATAGATGAATGGATAAAGAAACTGTGGTATATATACACAATGGAATATTACTCAGCCATAAAGAGGAATAAAATTATGACATTTGTAGGTAAATGGATGATGTTGGAGATTGTTATGCTAAATGAGATTAGCCAATCCCCAAAATCCAAAGGCCAAATGGTCTCTCTGATAAATGAATGATGATGCATAATGCGGGGTGGAAGGGTGGCAAGAATGGAGGAAGGATAGATAGCATAGAGGGAAGGGAGGGGTGGGGTCAGGGTGGGGGGTAAGAATAATAATAGAATATGACAGACATCATTGCCCTGTGTACATGTATGAATGCACAGATGGTGTGACTCTACTTTGTGTCCAACCAGAGAAACAATAGCTGTACTCCATTTGTGTTCAATGAATCAAAAATTAAATAGGTAAATAAATAAATAAAAAAGAAGACAAAGAAGAATGCCAGAATATTAGTTTAATTTGCATAGATCAGTAGTTTTCAGCCCTTATCACTATACATTTTTATCATAACATATATTTTACAACAACATTTTACTATCCTGATATTACATTAATAAATATTTGCATGTAATTTAAAAATAATGCAATGGCATCATACAAAGGAAAACTAAAATGAAAAGTATTTTTTTATTTATATAATATGGCAATAGTTCAGTAGAAGATACAAAGAAGTAATTAGATAGATGTTGACTAATGATGAATTGTCAGAGACAGACTGATAGAAGTATGTTAAATTGGTCACTCAAATAAAACAAAATTTCAAACAAAAGAAAGGTCCTATTTCCCTTGGCTTTACCTTAGTTATACTGGTATATGTATTTGTTATATACGCCTTTGAAAATTCTTACAACTGGGTAGAAATTACTAAGTGTCTTAGCGATGTTCAAATTTGAGTGAGGTAGCTAGTCTCCAAAGATGGCACTTAGTAATTCTCCTCTCTGTAAAGCAAGCTTCCTCTCACATCAAGAGGTAGAATTAATATGGCCTCACCTTGAGTCTGGAACTGCCTTGACTCTGGACTTGACCCATAGGAAAGTAGCTGAAGTTCCTTTCTGGACTTCTGAGCCCATGTCTGAAGTGGCAGGTTTCACTTGCTACCTCTTGGAACCCAGTTATCACATGATGAAAAACCCAAGCCATTGGAGAGGCCATGTGCAGGATATCTGAAGTACTCAAATGATGGCTTCAGATGGGTATCTAGCCTTGTGGGTGAGCCATGTTCAGCCTGTGTGGACTCCAGTTAACATTACATGGAGCAGAAGAACTTCCTTGTTGAGTCTGTCACCCCACAGACAATAAACTTCTTGTTTTTTGTGTTTTTTTTAAGCTCCCAAGTTTTGGGTTGTTTAATGATACACAGTCCACATGTATGTGTAAAAGTGAATTGGCTTCTAGTTTCAGACAAATATGAATGAGTTTTTGATCTACTTGAAATTTCAGTATGACATTGAAAATCTTACAAGACAAGGGATAGTTCATTATGAGGGACTTCCCCATTTAGTGCAGTGTGTTTATCATCTTTAGTTCCTACCTAAATGTCAGAAGTATTTGGTTATTGTGAAATCCAAACACATGTCTACACATTTCCCAAATGCTCTTAAAGTGATGGTATTGACTCTGCTAAAACCCATTAACTGCAATAATTCTTTAGTGACTGCAGTGCCAGGTATTGGGAAAGGTGGAAATGAAATATAGCCCATGAATTTGACAAACTCACAGAAAAAATGAAAAAATGAAATTTCAACCTAAAATGATCAACATGATGGCAATGTGTTCCTGGGACTGTGGTTGCAAAGAGAATCAGTAGTTAAGACGTCTTAGGAAAGATGTCAGGATGTTTCCTGGAGGAGTTCATTGCTGATCTAATTTTTGAAGGAAATACAGGAGTTATCCAGGTGGAGAGGGGAAAATGGAAACTCAGGCAAAAAAACAGTTCTGCGAAGTCACAGTATGTGGCACTAGCGGTCATAGAGACAGTAAAGTAGTCTGAGGCTGGATGGTGATGTGCCCTTTATCCCTTGCTAAAGGATTCATTAAAACCTGAGGCATTTTCGTAGCCAGAGCCAATGTCATATATTCACCACTTGGCTCTCCCAGGCTCCCTTGCAGTTACCTTTGGACCCTGTGACTTGTTCAGGCAAATGAATGATGATGGAAGTGATGTAAGCCACTTCCAGGCCTGGTTGTTGTTATCCCATGAAGTCTTTCAACTCACTCTTTCTCCGCATTCATGTTGGAGGCCATGTACTCCAGAAGGCAAAGTTACAAGAACAAATAAGGCTATCTTACCTGTACAGACTGTGACATGTGTAAGTAAACTATTAAATCCCTGAGATGGGAGGTATATGGGTCAGAAATCTGCCCAGAAACAAATTGCTCCAGATAATTCAAATGAATAGACATTAATGAAGGGACTTTTTAAAGAGATGTGAACAGGGTAAGAAATGTGGGAGACCAGAAGCTGTCATCATCTTTGGGACTAAAGAGAAGAGAGGAAATAGTTACCAGAGATCTAATAGTGGAGTCCAGAAGAGCTGTAGTCAGGAAGGGACACAGTCACTGCCAGAGGTTCCAAGGCAGGGGAGAGCTGTAAAGAAATACCCTGATGCCGGGAATGGTGGTGCACACCTGTAATCCCAGTGGCTCGGGAGGCTGAGGCAGAAGGATCGCGGGTTCAAAGCCAGCCTCAGCACAGGCAAGGCCCTAAGCAACTCAGTGAGACCCTGTCTCTAAATAAAATACAAAAATAGGGCTGGGGATGTGGCTCAGTGGTCGAGTGCCCCTGAGTTCAATCCCCGGTTCCAAAAAAAATACCCTGACTTGTCTCTTCTCCAGTCCTTTGATCTCCTGAGGATGCCCTATTAGCTACATTCAACCAAAATACAGCCTTGAGGGGGTGCAGATCCACAGGAGTCAACCTCCTGGGGTATACAGGAGTTCAGTGATGGGAAGAGAGTGGCTCTCAGAGGTACAGATGATAAGCATTCCAGGGTTGTCTGTTGTGGCAACTAGTTTTAATTACTCTAATAAAAAAATCAAGGAAGTATTTTAAGTATATTTAAAAAATAATAATCCCCCAACCCTGTGCTGGGTTCAGACCCTGAACCCAAGGTCTCATGAAAGCTAGGCAAGTGCTCTTATCACTGAACTACATATCTGGCCCTTAAACATAATTAATACAACACAAAATTCATACTTCTGAAGTATGCAGTGATTTTTTTAATATATTCACATATTCACACAGTTGTGCAAGTATCCACAATAATTATAGGACATTTTCATCACCTCACCCACTGACCCACCAATCTCATACATATCAGTCACTTCCCATCCTCTTTTCTCCTCTAGTCACAGACAACCATCAAACTACAGTTATGTTTCAGTGGATTTGTCTTTTCTGAATCCACTTGTGTTTGCCTTCCTTCACTTAGCAGATATTTTTAAGGTTCATGCATAGCGTAGACTGCATGTTTTTCATTTCTTTTTATTGACCAATAATATCTCATTGCATATGGTATGGTTTTAAGAAGATCACAAGAGTGTGGAGAATAGGTTGAAGTGAGCCAAAATCAGTAGCAGAGGTAGGTAGGAAAGAGGGGAACAGATTGCAGTCTCTAACTACATTTTCTCAAATTCTTTTTAGGCCAAGAAATCATCTGGGAGGACAGAGATAAACAGCATTTTTTGCCTCCCATCTGGAAACTCCCTTTTCAAGTTCCCCATTCATTATTCATCCAGCATCTGGATTCATACTAAGATCCTCCATATTTCCCTTCACTTCCACATTATGTCAGTCACTTTTACCCATGCACCTGTCCTTTGGAAGGCCCCTCTCTTCTTGTTGCTGAACTATAGTAGTAACTACCTGACAGGTGTTCTTTGATCAGGGTACCCAGCTACATTCTACCATCAGGGGATGACAGAGAATGGATGAACGGATGGGGGAAATGCTATAACTTATCTTCTCATTGAGTTAGGAAGACGATATCAAGCCTCAGTAGCCTGGGCCCTTCCTTTTTTCATCCAACTAGACATTAGTTACCTTCAGAGAGCAAGCAATCTCTTCCCTAACACTTAGGGAGAAGACTGTCTTGCCAGAACTAAAGTGAGTAGATGGATAAAATTGTTAATATTTGGCATTAGAAGGAAAAAACTTTAAGCTCTGTCTTCCCAGTTTAATTATTATTGTAATAAGTGATTTGTTTCCATTTGCTGCATTATTATTATTTTTTCAGAACTTGGGAAAGGGTTGTAATAAATATCAAATTTACTATTTTTCAGTAGCCAAAGGTAGTAGACTCATGACAAATTATGTATTTATTAATAAAAAAGGAAAAGGCCAGGTATGGTGGTACATACCTATAATCCAAGCTACTTAGGATTTTTAGGCAGTAGGATTACAAGTTTGAGGTCATCCTGGGTAATTTAGCAAGACTCTATCTCAAAATAAAATCAAAAGGGCTAAGGATATAGCTCAGTGGTAGAGCACTTGCCTAGTATGTGCCATGTACAAGGAAGGCCCGGGTTCTATCTCTGGCATAGGGTTGGGAACTCAGGTATAAAAGCCAGAAATGTGGCTACCAGAGCCATGGATTCCAATGTCATCTGTACTCAGTCTGTAGGAGCTAGGAAACGTCTCCTTCTCCAGCAACAGGACTGTGACTGCTGGTGCCAAAAGCCTTGGCATCACCTGTGTTTGTCCCTGTAGACCCGGGGAAGGTCCTATCCATGTCCTGAACCTCCAGGAATGTATATTCAAGAGCCACAAGCCTCAATACCACTATAAGTGACTCACAGGATCTAGGAAAAGTCCTTTTTGCATCCCCTTTTGCAAGTCTGTAGTTGCCAGTACCATAGATCCCAGTATCACCCTACAGAAACTGGGATCCATCCTAAAGCTCCAGAACTTTGGCTGCTGGTGTCATGGACCTAGCATTTCTTACTTTCATCCTGATGGATCTGGGGAAGGTCTCCTTCACATTTTGTGACTCTGGGACCATGGATGCTAGCATCACAACCTTTGGTGTCATGTGTACTTGCCCAATGGAACCTGAGGATAGTCCTCTCCACATCTGTACCACAAAGACCACAGCAGCTTCCCCAGCATCATCAGTGCTTGACTCTGTGGGGCCTTGGAACATGCACCTTTGGAAGTAAAGTGTGCTGCAAAGTCATACAATCACTTCCACGAACGGCTGCAGCCATAGATGGTTGCGATCCTCATAGACCTGGTCACATCAATCACAGACAAAGAAATCACACAGAGGCTACACTTAGAGCTCACCTATCATCAAAGCCACAGTACCTACTCAATTGAGATCCCACAACCCATCTAAATGAACAAGCCTTTTCCTACAAAAAAGCTATTTCATAAAATTGGAAGAAGCAACTGATGCACAGACATCAATGTAGGGACTAAATGAACAGAAGCACAACACCTCCAAAGGAAAATAATTCTAGAGAAATAGATCCTAATTTGAAGGAAAACTATGGAATGCCTGAAAAATAGTTCAAAATAATGATCCTAAGGAAACTCAGTGAGATGCAAGACAATACAGACAGAAAATACAAAAAAAATGAGAAAAAACAATTCAGGATTGACTTGAATTGAAAAAAAAAAGAAAGAAAAAAGAAAAAGAATTAAGAAGACTGAAGAAAGCTTACGAGACATACTAGACACCATGAGGTTTAAAAAAATCACATTATACAAATTCCAAAAGGAAAAAAGGGGGAAAGACACTGAAAATCTATTTCATGAAAGAATAGCCCAAACTTCTCAAATCACAAAAATAATCTCAAAATGGATAAAAGACCTAAATGTAAAACCTAAAACTCTAAATTGCTACAAGAAAATATAGAGAAAACACTTTACAACATTGGTGTAGGTAATGAATTCTTAGCTAAGACCTCAAAAGCACAGACAATTAAAGTAAAAATAGAAAAGAAGATTCTGTAGAGCAAGGCAATAATGAGAGCTGAGAGAGAACCTACAACCTTCAGAATGGGAGAAAATATTTGCAAGCTCTTCTTCTGAAAAGGGATTGAAATCCAGAATATGGAAGGTACTCAAAAAAAAGGACCATCAAAAACACAAACAATCAAATTTTAAAATGGGCTAAATACTGAAGAGACACTTCTCAAAAGATATACAGATGGTCAACAAATATATGAAAAAATGCTTAATATCATTAATACTAGGAAAATCAAAACTACAATAAGATATCATCTTACTTCAGAATGCCTACCTTAAAAAGATAAAAAAAAAATAACAAGGATGCAGAGAAAAATGAACTCTGTATACTATTGGTGGGAGTAGGGCTGTTATGGAAAACAGTATGGAGATTACCTTAAAAATTAAAAATACAGCTTGCATATGAGCCAGCAATCCTACTGTGTATATATCCAATGGAGATGGAATCATTATAGCAAAGAGACACTTGCCACTCCCATGTTAATGGCAGCACTATTCCCAATAGCTAAGACAGGGAATCAACCTAGAGGCTCTTTAGTGGATGCATGGATTAAAAAGTGGTACATATACACAACAAAATATTATTCAGCCTTGAAAAGAATGAAATCTTGTTATTTGCAGCAACATGGATGGAACAGAAGGTCATCATGATAAGTTAAAATAAACCAGACATGGAAAGACAAATACCATATGTTCTTGCTCATTTGTGGAAATTTAAAAGTCTCTCTCACAGAATGGAGGGCAACAGTGGTCACTAGGGAGTGAGAAGAGTAGAGGGAATGAGAAGAAGTTAAATAAGGGCACCAAAACACAGAAAATAGGAAATAGTTCTGTTTTCAATAGTATGGTAACTATTGGCTAAAACAATCTATGGTATATTTCAAAATGACTAGAGTATGAAATTCCAACACATAAAAATGATTAACATTTGAAGAGATGAAAATGCTTTTTACCCTGATTTAATTATTACATAGTGTATACATGTTTCAAATTGCCATAATATATCCTACAAAGAAATATAACATTATGTATCAATAAAAATATTAATATAAAGTAAAATCATAAAATATTTAAACCTCATGAAAATATTTGGCCATAGTTATAGTACTAAATAACTGTCATTTTATAGCACAAACTGAAATAACTGAAATATACATCCATTTAATGTGGGTTGAAACTTTTATAATAAAAATATAATATCATGTTTTAAAATAAGATATTTTAGGGAAAGCAAAGTCCTTCTGAGTACCTATTATAAAATGAAAATTTCAGGCAGGAAATTTGAAACATGGTATGTCATGAATAAAGTCATTAATATTTTTAAGCAAATGCAATGACAAACATTATGTCTTTTAAATCAGAATAACCATCTTAGATTAAGTTCTTCAGAAGACCAGTCGTGAAACAAAAACCTATTAGGTTTATTAGGAAGCACATTAGTAATAAAACTGATATAGAAGTGAGCAAAGCAGGATTAGGTAACAGGACAAGTTGAACTGATCAATCAAAATAAGAGGCTCCTGCATGGAGCTCTGGAATTGGGATGGTCCTTGGAATTGTTCCCAAATTAATGTACTGGGACTAGGCATTTGTACCACTGCAATGCTAAGTTGCTTACTTGAAGTCGACTATGCCTCAGGGAAGTGACATCACCATGGGCCAGGCAGCAACCAATTTAATGAGGACAATTCTCTGAGAAGGGGTCAGTTGTGGTCAGCCTCCAACACTTACAACATCTGGGAGATGAGCCATCCAGTCCTGAAGGGGGAATCTGATAATACACTACAGAATCCATTGCAGTCCACCTTTAGCATTGCTAAGATTCATTTCTTTTTCTCTAGAGAGTTTACTCCACGTCCAGGATTCTGGAGAGTTTTTTTCTTATAGAAACCTGAAATAGGAAGAGAATTGGGATGAACTACCATCTTTGTTGCTATGTCTGGTTCCAGTTCTACAGCTGAAACTCATAGTGCCTCTCTTCCATGCTTGTATTAGTTCACCTCCACATTCAGTGAGAACCTTTGCTAGTGTGGGTGGCCTCCTTAGCAGTATCGCCCACACCATTATCCCTGAGAGACCTGAACCCATCCTCAGGCCATGGGGACTTTACTCATTCATTTAATATCAAAATTGAGAAATAAGTACCAAGAGACACAGCCATGTATCGCTTAAGTGCTATACATATTTTCTCTGTTTCCATATTTAACAGCAGCCCTATTTATTCTTCAAGATAGAGGTCAGTTATTTTTTACCAGGATAGGGACTCCTTTCTTTGTCTGCTGCTTTCTTGGACTGAGGAACCTAAAGTGCTTGAAATAAATCATAATTTAAAGTACAGTGTGGCTCTTTATTCCTTTTTTTTTTTTTTTTAACAGTGCTGGGGATTGAACCCAGGGCCTTGTGCATGCAAGGCAAGCACTCTACCAACTGAGCTATATCCCCAGCCCCTACAGTGTGGCTCTTATGGGTCCTCCAGAAGAAGCATTAAAAGCTTTGGGACCCAGGTCCCCAAGCAGGCAAAAAACATAAATTCTCTAAGGGGTCACTGGAGGCAGAGCCATACCACTTCTTGCACTCTGGGTTCCTGAACTTATATATTCTTTTAAGGATACTACACCATATTGTACCTGCTAAACTGTACCATGTGTAGCTGTGCCCCAATTTCACCTTCAAAAGGTCACAGCATCATTCAACAAATGGCAGATTCTGGGTGTGTTTGATATGATAGAATAGTGAATCCAAAGGATGTTCTATTAGTTTCCTGTTGCTGCTGAAACAAATTTACTTAAAACAGGTTTACCATCTTACATTTTTGGTGGTCCTAAAATCAAGGTGTTATCAGGGTTACATTTCTTCTAGAAACTCAAAAGAAGAATTAAAAAAATTTTTTTTAGTTGTAGATGGACACAATACCTTTATTTTGTTTATTTATTTTTTATGTGGTGCTGAGGATTAAACCCAGTACCTCACATGTGAGGGTCAAGCGCCTCTACCACTGAGTAACAACCCCAGCCCAAGAAGAATTAAAAAAAAAAAAAAGAAAAGAAAAAAAGAAACAGCAACAACAAAAAGAACTTTTGCAGGTTTTAGAGGCCACTTGCACTTCTTAACTCTTGTTTTCCCCTCTGGCTTTAAAGACAGAAGCATAGCATCTTCAAATCTTTTTTTTTTCTCTTGCCTCTGATTCTGTAGTCACATAGCCTCCTCTCTCTCTTACCCTCCTGCCCCCATCTTGTAAGAACTCTTGAAATTATACCAGGCTCATCTGGGTAATCCAGGGTACTCTCCTCATTTGAAGGTCCTTAACTTCATCACATCTGTAAAACCCCTTTTGCCAACTGATGTTGAAACTGGGGTTTTGGGATGAAAATTGAGTCACTGCTTCTGCTGGCAGTGGGGGTTTGCACAAGCTGCGGGCCTTTGCAGCTTAGAAGTGTTGTAGCTCTTGATGTTGGGCCATGCCTTCTGGTGCTGCAGCAGACCCCAGCATTTCCCCGTCATTTTCTTCTTTCAGGATTCTTCTCTTGTGAATTCCAAGAATGAAATCCACAGACCAGAATGAGTGAGCTTAACAATAGGATTTATAAAAGAACAGGAATGGAAGTCTCACAGTGCAAGAGGGGACCAGATGGCTGGTTTTCTCCAACCAAATGTGCTTATCTAGGGGTTTATATAGGATTTGGTTCACTGCTATTAGTCCAAACTTATGCTAATTAGGGTTTGCAAACTGCTAACACTGTTGGTCCAAATTTATCCCAATTAGGGTTTGGAAATGTACTAACTCTATTGGTCAATTCTTGAGTCCCAACTTGTGTTTAAGTCTGTCCCACTTCCATTTTCTCCTGGCAGGTCAGGAAGCTGGAAATTGAGATGGTTAGGTGGGACTGCAGCACCATGTGGAGCCAGCTTCTGCAGTGGTGGCTGAACTGTGCCCTGGCTTGGCCTCTAAAGGATGACGGTCCGTGTGTCTTGACTTGAATAGGTGCTGGCTCACTGTGCCTGCATTGAAGGCTCCACACCACCACAGGGGGTGCTTGCAATCCATGCTGTACCCACCTGGACTGCTCCACTACTCCATTGCTGCTTCTCTTCAGGGACCAGTAGGGTTGGCAGCCAAGGAGCCATGTCAAGGTAACATATTCACAGGTTAATATGGGGGGGGGGGTGTGATTTAGCCTACCAAGACACATATCCACTGTCACACATCGTTTACTACAAAGTGGGCCCCTTGGTGGGATATAATGTTTTTCAGGATCCTGTATTTGTGTGAATCTTCAGATAAATGGTGTGAACCCATAAATGCTTTGTGGGAAGGGAAGTCTACCCCATACCAGAATATACATCAACGTCAGCCAAGTTGCATTGACCCTTTTAGAGTGTAACATAATCAGCTGTCCAGCAAGTAGCTGGTTGATGTTGTTGAGGGATCATGCTATCTTAAGGGCTTACTGTTGTTCTTTTGTGGCATTTTGTACATTTGGCAATAGACCATGCCATCATTGTTCAGTGAAAGCCCTGGCTATAATTTTCATGCATAACTTCTGTCCTTGCTACCTAGCATAACCCTCATCACTACACCATGGCTACTCCATCCATGTGCCTTTGTGCTACTGTTAGGTGGAAAAAAACGGAGACTAGCTGACATCAACTGATGGAATCTTCCTGTGTGTCTGTTTACTGTCTTTTCCAGGAGGGATGCTCTCTGATGGGCATCACTATGTGATTCAAAGATATTCACACTTCATGCCCACTCCCATAGATCCATTCACATATCTGTCTCACAAACTCCTTCCCAATCTTCCTTTCTACATACAAGCCCCTAACCAGCCAAAACATGTGCTACTACCTACAAGTCTTACATACTCTTTCTTCAGGCCACACTCTGCAAAATGGGTGATGATGTGCACTGAATGATTTGAACCACTGGAGGATTTTGCCTCATAACCATGTATCAGGATCACTATGTATCATGTTCAGCAAGTTCAGTGTAGTAGCAGTCCATTTTCAGCTTGAACCCACTTACTAAGTCAATTTATGCATGAACCAAGCTCAGTCTTTTTCTCCTTCCACCAGTTAGTCTTAAGTCATCCTATGTAACCATATGTTTGAGCTTAGGGACAGGCACTAGGGCAATAGTGGTGGATGACATGTGAGGCTTGCCACAAAAACATGCTACTTACTTTTATTCTGACTCATTTCATGTCCAGTTCTGACCCTGCTTATGCCACATCCTCCGTTTCTAGCATAGATTGATGCTCATTGGAATTTCAGAACTGGAGGGTCTGACAAAATCCAGCTCATGATGTAAATATAAATGTAATGTTAAATGTTCTAGTAACTTTACATCTCATGGTGATCACTTGACATGTCATGATGAGGTGCTCTGTATCTATCAGGGCCCAAGTAGTGAGCCAAAGACCTTTTTAAATTTTATTTATTTATTTTTTTTTTGCGGTGCTAGGGATTGAACCCAGGGCCTTGCACATGTAGCCAAAGGCCATTTTTAAAAGTAGCATATGATTTTTTTCCCCTAAAGATCACATGGTCTTGCTCCAGTCTCTGGACTGTTTTTTATGATTGTCCCATTGAAACTCTCCATTCATTTCACAGCATTTTTTCCTGCCACGAATACAACTAATTTCCTAGGCTCTGACACATTGTGGTCCAATAAATGAGACTGCCTGCCCCATAGCCCAGAGATAATACGGAGCCATTTTTCACTCTGGACACAACTTAAAGCTGGCAGCCATTTGTGTCATTCAGTAAATGTGTCAGAGCAACATTCCCAAGTAAATACTATGCCTTCAGAACCCAAAGAAGTTGAGCAAGTGGTGCCCATCCTTTGCTGTAGGAAGTATGAGCTGTGATAATTTACCCTTGACTTTGTAGGAGATATCTGACAGGCCTCAGACCACTGGACCTATTAACTCTCAGCCCTTCACTTCTCCAGTGCATCTATATCTTGGGCTATATTGCACCTGCTAGTGCATTCTCATTTGCAGGGACCATATTGTAGTTCATCCCCAGTGAAAAGTTCAGCAACTTCACAACTGCCTCTACCACATGTCAGGACTATCAAAGCTCGTCATCAATGATGGAAATAGAAAACTCTATTAGTTTTCTATTTCTGCATAACAGTAGCATCACAAACTTAGGGCCTTAAAATGATACATTATTATCTCACAGTTTCTGCACATCAGGAGTCTGGGTATGACTTTAACTCTGTCGTCTGCAAGGCTGTAGTCAAGATGTTGTTTGGGGCTGGATGTAGTGGTGCACACGTGTAATCCCAGCAGCTTGGGTAGCTGAGGCAGGAGGATCGCCAAATTCAAAGTCAGCCTCAGCAATGTAGCAAGGCCCTGTCTAAGAACAATAATAATAAAAAGGGCTAGAGATGTGACTCAGTGGTTAATTGCCTCTAGGTGCTTCTGCAGTGGTTAAGTGCCTCTAGGTGCTTCCCTGTTACCAAACAAAAAGAAAAGAATAAAAGATGTTGTCTAGGGGTACAATCTCATCTGAGATTCACCCAGAAGGTAACCACTTTCAGATTCGTCTTGTTTTGAGTAGAATTCACTTCGTTGCAGACTGCTGGATTGAGGGACTCTGTTCCTTATCAACTGTTGGTCAGAGGCTACCAGAAATTTGTCTGGTGGACCTCACCTAAGGGTGACTTACAATATAGCAGCTTGCTTCTCTAAAGCCAGCAAAGGAGAGGGGTTCCCAGTCAGACAGGATTTATAATAGTATATAACTTAATCGTGTTATATAATAGTATGTGACTTAATCAAGTAGGAACATCTATATTCTGACACCTTGCCTATTCTATTGGCTGGGAGGGATTTTTAGATCTTTCCCACACACAATGTGGAGGGTTTGTACAGGTTAGAGATATCTGCAAAAGAAGATCATGTGTGTTACCTTAGATACTGTCCTTTATAGATAGGGTCCTCATTGCCACCAGACCAATAAATAATACAGTTCCCCAATTCTATTTTAGAATCTGTTTCTTCAGGTCAACTCCCCAAACCAACTGACTTAAGTTGGATTCCTTCAGATAGACTCAGAAATGGAGAATTACGTGTAGAAAGGTTATTAAAGAGTGTTTTCAACAATATTACCTGTAAAAGAGCAATGGAAACATGACCAGGGGGACACGGGACAGGGAGAGAGAGAGAAATTGAAAAGCAATGTAAAGGCCTTGGCTAATTCTAGTTCTAGGAGCTGGAATGGCTCTTCAGAATCACCTTGAATCAAAGTCAGAGTGCCAGGTCTTTGTACACCACATTCAGGAGTTATCTGATGCAGCTCCTCCTGGAAAGAGGTTGTGCACTTGAGTAGAACAGCTGCCTAAGGTCAAGAACAATTTATAATAGGGGCTAATCCATGAACAGCCAGCAGTCAAAATTTTCAACAACTGGGGACGTACCTTAGACCTGGAAGGGGTCATTTGGGAGGCACTACAATGTAATAATAACTAATAAAATCCAAAGGCATAATATAAAATAAAATCCAATGAACTTTCTGATCTTTTCACTTGATGAAAGAAAGAAAATTTAGGACCCAGGGGGATGAGTGGATGCTTATACTTTTAACTACTTTCCATAATTTTTCTTTTTTTAGATAGACTACTGATAGACTCTAGATAGGAAGTGCATGCTGATAAGATGCTGGAGCTATTATATTAGGCAGGAATATTTTAACCACAAGTAACAGACCTGAGACAATTAAGAGTTGATTTTGCTTGCATAAAAGTAAGTTGTTCCATGGCTCTGCAGTGTCACATCAATATCAGTGATGTCCTTGGCCCTTATCACAGGGCTAAAAACATCAGTCATTCTGTCCAGTTTGAGGTGGAAAGGAAGGGAAAGAGAGAAAAGTAGTACCAACAGATTTTCCCTATTCTTGCTGACCTGAATTATGTCACAAAGTCAACTTAGCAGAGGCTTCTTGACAGACTAATTCCCTTTTTCCAGAGTCTAGCATGGAATAAGACCAAAGAAGAAAGGAATTTAAAATAGAATGGATATGACAAGTCAACCAATATTGTTTTCAAAGTAGGTTTCTGTCTGGCTAATCGAAGTCCAATCCACAGCTTTAAAGTCCAGTTCCCATCATTTGGCTGAGAAGTCATACATGGTTTATTATTTGGATGGAAAAGCATCTGTATCATTCAGGGTTCAATCAGGAAAACAGGCAAGTGCATGCCAGGTCATAAAGGTAGAAAATGAAATATGGGAACAAATTGTAATGGTGTTGAAGGAATTAAAAAGACAAACATCTCAGGGATTAATTTTATCACGAAGCTCTTACAATCCCTTGGGCTGGAGAGACCAAGGAAGAAATGCTGATTCTATAGTAATACGTTTCCTGGCTGCCCCTGGACCATGGAGGAGACGCTGTCGAGCATGAGGTGGAACCACAAAGATGCTGTCCAAAGCAGTGAGGAACAAGGGAAGAAAGAGAGAGAAAAAGAGGCGGGGGGAGGGAAAGGAAGAGAAGGATCTGGGAGAAAGGAAAGAAGACAGATTCTTTCCTCTACCCACTTTCCAATGACCCATTTCATTCCACAGGCTTACCTAACTTGAACCTAGCTGGCAAGAGAGACCTGGAAAATATAACTTGCAGAGGTCATTCTCATGCTGTACAGAGCAGAGCAGGGGAATAGAAAGGAATGAATTCAGGAACAAACACCCAATTACTGACACATCGTCCTACCAGCACATAGAGGTGGACTTCAGGAGTAGCTATAGGAAAGTCACAGTTTTTTATCTGCAAGAAGTGAATTAATTACTAATTAGTTAATTGAGTTAAGTAGTAATTCAGTTGTTAACATTTGACACCACATAAATAATATTATTTTGTCTAAACTAAGAAAACACTGTTCCCACAAATTAATTTAGGAAGAATATGAAATATTTTTCATGAATTATATATTCTAAAAACTTTTTTCAGTAGCTTCTGACCTAGTTTGAAGATAAACCTAACATGGTAACTAAAAAGAAGCAACTTTTTTTAAAATCTTAAAAGTATTTTATTTATTTATTTTTCTTTTTTGGTGGGGGGTGACCAGGGATTGAATCCAAGGGCACTTAACCACTAGTCCACATCTCCTTTTTTATATTTTATTTAGAGATGGGTCTTGCTGAGTTGCTTAGGGCCTTGCTAAATTACTGAGACTGGCTTTGAACTCATGATCCTCTTGCCTCAGCCTCCTAAGCCACTGGGATTATAGGCAAAGAAGCAACGTACTTTTAAGAGATTACATACGGAGAACTAGTAAGGTGACTCCTTTTTACTTTCAAAATATAAAAGTAAAATACTTGTCAAAATAGTCAAACTAAGCAGAGGTAAGATTTTGATGTTAATTATAGATTAAGTAAAAGCATATTTGAGTTATGAACTATGAATGATTGGTAATTTATATATAAGCCTAAACATGTACCATAGCCACTAGCAATGTGAGAAGAAACTATAATCTGTTTTAATTATTACATGTCAAAATATAATCATCAGTTAAAATTCTAGAAATTCACTGAATTGATGAAAGGAAGCAATGTGTTTTGTGAATTAATGTTATCCAAGAGATTTCAGGGAAACAAGTGTTGTCTTTGAATTCTCTTCTTATCATGTCAAGACACAGTAAACCTGCATCTGTTAACAGGACTCTATTAAAATAAATACACTTAACCCCCCCCCCCAAAAGAACCCCAATTTTCAAATTCAAATCTATATAACTCAAACTGTGTAACTGTTTTGTTATTTCCTCTAGCACAGGAGTGGGACACAGCTCAAATAAAGGAGCATCAATATATTCAAACAATGTTACTAATAATAATTATTGCTGCCAGAGTGTACCAAGCCCTTCATACATATTACTTAATTCTCAAATAATCTAATGAAGTACGTACTATTATTATCCTCTTTTACTGATGAGTACATGTAATTTGAGAAAGGTTAAGTGTCTATAGAGAAACCAAAAACAAAATTCATGCCTAGTGTAATCAGTTTAGATCCATTTAGATATATCCTGGTGACTGGATTTGCCAACAACCTTATTAAATATATTTCAAGAAAACTCTGATATGATAAAATTGCTGTTTTATATATGAATTCCATGACCCTTTAGTATTTGAAGATATACAATTTAAACTGTCTAATCTTCATAATAAAAACCAACCTATTACTTATAAACTATACAGAAGCTTTCAAAGTTGAAATTCTGTGGTTCTTTAACTTCTTTCCTTTGGAGAGTTACACTTTCTATGACTTTCTCAGTTGTAAAAGCATGCTCTGCTCTAAATGCATCATAAATGAGATTTTCAAAAAATGTTGTTTATGTCCACTTATATATTATGGAATTCACACACAGGCTTGTACTCTCTAACAATATTTTTAAATGAAAATTCAGGGATGAAAATATTCATATATAAACCTGAGAACCTAAATTTTTATTTGTAGGAAAATTTGGACATGTAATTTGCATCTTTTAAAACTAACATGAATAAAAAGGAAAAAGCATTAACTTTTCATGGCTACAGGCCAAGGTAGCTGAGGATGCAATGTTTAATTTTATATAATAGAATTTCAGTCTGGGTCTAGTGGAGGCTGAGGCAGGAGAATTGCTTGAGCCAGGGAGTTTAGGGCCAGCCTGGGTAAAATAGTGAGACCCTGACTCTTAAGAAACAAATAATTAATTACAAATAGGAGAATTTCAATTGTCATGATCAATTTTCATGTTCACTGTGGAGTATTCAATATATTATGTGAAAAATACTTTATTTTAAAATTTCAACATCATCATATTCCATAACCTTTAAAAAAGTAAATGTCACTGAAGAGTGAGCATTTCTTTATTCTTCAATCCTGAGCTCTAATCCTCAGCTACCATACTTGTTTTTAAATGCCCTCAGCTTCCTATTTTGTTTTTAAATATTCCAGTATATTATTGTACAAATCAGGGAAACAAACTCAGATTTTTGAACACAACGTTTTCAGCAGTCTTTGTATGCCTAACAATATACATGCTTCCTGTCTTTGTAAGAGTGTAGCATTAGTATATTAACCGTTTAAATGAAATTAATATTAACACTGATGTTAGTAACATGCCCCTGCCACGTAATTTATTTCACCACCTCTGGCTTTTTTTTTTTTTTTTTTTCAAGGCAGAGTAGAAAAAAATATAAATTGTGATAAAAGTTCAAAAAATTGTGGCCCATATTGGCTACTTCAAATGGAAAAGAACGACAAAAATTTATGATCCTAAGAGTGAAGGATGATGCCACGGTCTTATTACATGATCACAGGCAAGAGTCCTTTGAGAAATGAGCCTATCAACCACAAAGACAGAAGAATAGCTACGCCCATTATAAAATGGGTAAAGGCAGGATTTGCCTTGGTTCCATGCTATTCTTTGAGGGCGACTGCGTCATGCACTCCTTGTCTGGCCAGTTCTGACACCCAAGGCTGCAAGCGCGGCCCCCCATGCCCGCGCTCCAGCCACCCAGTTCCTAACGCGAACGCACAGGCGCCCAGCCCCGCCCAGAAAAAGCTAAGATGGCAGCGCGGAAAGTGCAGGAGCCGCGCTCAGTGGGGCTGGAAAAATAAAAGCAAAGCCCTCTGTATTCCTTCATTTTGCATAGTTCTTTGAGTAACAAGATCCCCCCGCTCCCAACGCATACACACACATAAACACTTAGGCTGCGAAAGGCAATTTAGTAGTAGTGCTTGCTGAAGTGGCGGGAAGGGACGCTGCCTTTACTTATTGCCAGACACCCACAACGCCCATCTGCAGCGATGGCTCAGTTGACCCTGTCGGCCGGCCTTGGGGTCCACCCTCCGCTTCATGTCCCCTTGATCGTGAAATTAAGGGTCACTCCAAACACCATTTTCTGCCTGGCACGCGCCCCACTCCCTGCTACCCCATGGGAGCCTTGCAAGGTAGAAAGCAGCCACAGCACTAGCTGTGGCAGTTGCAGGAACCAAGGAGCACACAGAGTGGAGGAAGAAAGAGTAGGGCGGATGGGTTGGGGAAGAAAAAAAAAAAAAAAACCCGCTGCATTGGCTATCAATTTAGAGTAGAGCGACCACTGCCGCTGCCGTGGAAGGAAACGCTGCCAACCGCAACAGAAACGCCAACCTCGGCTACCTAAGTGAGCATGTGTGGATTTTGCGCACGCCTAGTGGTGTTGCTCAATGACATTTCTTAGGAAATTATCCAGTTACCGGGTTTTGCATGTACCCAGGAGGCTCGGGAAGGGCTTCTTTGGGACTCGAAGTGAAAAGGTGGGAGGAACCCTTAGACCAGTGAAGCCACACCGGGTCAGTTTCCACTAAAAACTCAACAGGGGTCACAGTTCTTTATTCATTGTTCTAAACAGGCAATGAATGCACAGGCCACCATCTAAGCCTGCCCTGGAAATGCTTCTCTGTGCAGGCAATCTTCATTCATTCACTCAACCCATATGCATTTCTGTGCTAGAAGTAGGGAATGAAATGGAGAATAGATACAGACCTCATTCCTACCTTTATGGAAAAGTCTAATGTGTTTTGTTTAATGTATATTACAGTTTTCAAAAAGCCACGTGTCAAGGTGGACATCCTAGAAGCTTTAAATCCTTCCTCATGTAGTAGTTATTGTTTTGACCATTATTCAAAGTAGGAAATTTGTCCAAAGATGCATAAATAGTACGTAGCAGAGTTCAGGTTCAAATCCAAGGTTGTCAGATTGCAGAGTCTCTTAGCTATCCTGCTGGCTTTTGCAATAGTAATGCACCTTTGCAGTGCCTACTTGTCTGGACTTGAACTCCACCCTTAAGAGTTTACAGTCAAGTGTCTTGGTTCTCCTCCAAAGTGGTGGTAGGGTGTAGGAACTTCCTGGTCTACAGTAGGGTTTGTAACTATGCGGAAGCACCAGGATAGAAATTTAGCTTAAGGAAAATGTATTGCATACCTACTCTGTGTGAAGTTCCAGACAAGGGGCTAAGGAAGACAAAAATAAACATAAACTCTGAAAGTACCTAGGGCTGAGGAATCAAAAAGTGCAAAATTAGGTACTAAAATACTGATTCTTCACGTCTGCCCTTTGTTCCAATATTTTCATTATCCCATTTTCTAGCTATCTTTTAAAAAATTGTAAATGACATATATCTATCATTTAAAGCTCCAGATAAAATTCACTCTTTTAAGCACTCTTCCTCCTCCAAAGTTAGAATTAATTTACTTCTCCACTTCTTGTTTGAACTTTCAAAAACTAAGCAAGACTTCTTTTTTCTTAAAGAGAAAGCCATTTAAAGAAGAGGCTTCTTCTTTAAGCCTCTTCTTAAAGGCTTAAGAATCAGTAAGCAGATGAAAGATACCTTGATGATAGCACTAAGATATTTTGTCAGAACTGTAAATTAATTAGGTAAACTCTTGAAATTTAGAATCTAAAAAGAAAAAAACCCATACTGGGCATTGGCACATGTTTCTAGAGAATTTACTTAATTGAGGTTAGTAGAATGCCTTGGAACAGAGAACTCAGTATATGATAAATTTTTATAGATAACAAGGATAAGATCATTGGTAGCTCTGACATTTACCCATGTTATACAATTATAGTTTCAAGTCATATTCAAGAATCATCTTTAATAATGTAAGTATAGGCTGAAAAAGATGGTGACCACTGTCAAGAGATAAAAGTGCACCCTCAGGGTGAATGAGGAATGAATAAAAGAATATTTAGTAAAAAAAATTTGCAGTAAGTTTTATTTAGCTCTGATATGAATCTTGAGAACAAGAATTTGGGAATGACTCTGTATTGAGAATGCCAGTCTATTAATTATACTTTCACAGAAAGAAGAATATACTAATTACTACCTCTTCGTAAGTGATTCTGTTTAAAAGAGACTTAAATCCTAATGACAAAAAGTCCAAAATAAAAAGGCCGAAAGGGCTTCTAATTCGGACGATCGTCTCTACCTTGAATTCTGAATTAACCAGCACCATTCAAAAAGAATCTTCCTGTTGGCAGCACCGACTCAGGGAAAAGGAAGCAGGAGAGCATAGTCCTCTGGCTACGAGCATTTTCCCTCTTTGAGGTTCCAGTTCTTCCACCAGGAGGGGACAGTACCTGAAGGCAAGCGCCCACGTCTGACAGCCTTCCCAGCACCATCTCCTTACCGTCGTTCATGCTGCTAGTAAAACACGGAGAAATGGATTTTTCTATAGAATCGGCACCATTCGACCGCCCCACACCCCAAGCCCTGAGGCGGAGGGAGCGGTGGCCCAGGCGGGCGGGGTGGGAGGGACGGGCTGGAGTTACTGAGCATGCGCATGGCCTGGTGCATGCTCAGTGCGGCCGGCAGCTTCCCATTGCGGGTACCCCCGGCGGTGGCAGCGGTGGCGGCGGCGGCAGCGGCGGCACCGCCTCCTCCTCACACTCCCGGAGTGGCGGGGTTAGATGAGCGGCCCGAGTAGCGGCGAGGGCGGTGCGGGGGGGAGGAGGAGAAGGAGGAGGAGGAGGAGGAGGTCGCTGTCTTTGTAGTCTCCCTGCTGCGGGAGCCAGAGGCCGCCGCCAGAACCGTCGTCGTTGGAAAGGGCTGTGAGCGCGCGCGCGTGTCTGCCCGCCCGGCCCGCGGGGACGAGGCGGCGGCGGCGGCGGCGAGGATGATGATGTGCGCAGCGACTGCCTCCCCCGCCGCCGCCTCCTCGGGGCCCGGCGGGGACGGATTCTTCCCAGCCGCCACAATCTCTTCCTCCCCGGCGCCGGGGGCGCTGTTCATGTCCGTTCCCGAGGGTTCCGTGGCTGCCGCGGGGCTGGGGCTGGGGCTGCCCGCCGCGGACTCCCGGGGTCACTACCAGCTGCTGCTGTCAGGACGGGCCCTGGCCGACCGCTACCGGAGGATTTATACAGCTGCGCTCAGTGACAGGGACCTGGGGGGCAACAGCGCTGGACACCCGGCCTCCAGGTGCGTTTCTAGGGTGCCTTTCCTTGTGCCACATGTCGCGTGTGCGTGCATTCATGTGTGTATCCATGCATGTGTGTACTGAGCTTTCAGTAAGCTCTGGATGCTGGTGGTAGAGCACTTATCAAGATAGGAGGGTGCGGTGGCTGTAGTGTCAGATCCGTGTGTGTGTGTGTGTGTGTGTGTGTGTCTGTCTGTCTGTCTGTCCTTGTCTGTCTTTCTATGTGGGGATTTATGGAGGGTGGGAGCGTAGCCTGTGATGCTAGAAAAGGTGATGGTGCTGGTCAGTTATGGCATGTGTATTGTTGAGGAAGAAGGAGGCATAGGTAGAGGATAAGAGGGTAACACGAATAGAAATTGCAGGAGTGGTGTGCCGTTTCCAGTGTCTCTGCGGCAATGTTACTTGCACGTCCCCCCACCCCCCAATGACATTCTTTTCTCTCTTTGCTACCCTCTATAAAAGAAATCTGCCTTTTAAGGCAGAGCGATGGTATAGGGGAGCAATGGTATAGGTTAAGGTTAGTGTCATTATTTGTAGGATGAATTTTAAATTATCAGGCTAGATATTTCGTTTTAAGATATTCATGAATGAGGGTTGCAGATGGAGATTTATGTAGACATATAGATGAGAAAGTGTCTAGTAGAGATTTTTAGACCTGTATTTAGATAACTGGGCCTTTTGGCCTTCTAGAAATGTGTTTTCAGTTGCTCTTGTGTCTTCATGTCCCATCGGCCATTTCCCTTCATTTTCTGTTTTATTTCTTCCGTTACTTAGAGAGTAGAGGGGGTTTTGTGGGAAAAAGGAAGAACTGAAGAACTTAAAAATATGACAGCTGGTGTAGTGTACAACTGCCACTAGTTAGAAATTTTGATTAGCTCCTACATCTCTTTCATTTAGACTGCCTGCACCTTCAGCTTCCTTGATGTAGATGCTCATTCACTTTCATTTTCTTTTTCTTAAAATGTGGGTACCTTGTTTTGCGAAGGGCTGTCCCTTTGTTTTTTTTTTTTCCCATGCCCTTACATGCCACATACCCTGAAGGATGGTGACTGACTTGTTTCACCAGCTTTGACAGTGATAATTGGGAGTTGCCCTCATCTTTTCCCACAGCTTCTTGCCGTGCATTAGGAAAGCATAGTAGGGTTTTGTCAAATGAGTTAAAAAGTTTACTGTATTTACTGAATATGCAGTTTATTAGGCAATAACTGGATGTCTTTTTTTTCTCTTATTATGGAAGGGGTTAGGCTATAAGTCGGGTATTTTGTAGTTTATCAGTATGTATTGTGTTTCTCTATTGAGACAGTCGTGAAGATGGAGCTTTGTTCACACCCTTTTTGTGCAAACCAGTTTTCTCAAGTGTATGATTGTTTATGGAATTGTGCTCATGAATAATTTTCTCATATGGGATATAAAGGTGTGTAACTTCCCTTTGCTATCTAAACTGAAAGGCAGAATGCTGCAAGTCTGTTTCTTGCTAATGTTTTTGAAAATGACACAAAACCGCAGTAGAGAGTTTGCTCTGATAAATAGGTACAATTCTCAGCTTCAAGTCTTTAAATTATGACACTCTAAATTATTACACCTGTGTACCCCTCTCAAAGATTTAAATTTGTGTTTTCCAGATGTATGCAATAATTTGTGACTGGTATATTCCTGGTTTGACTTTCAGCTCTTCTACTTGTACAATATTGTGATTTGTGTGGGTCTACAACTTATTAACAATATTAGACAAAATTCATATTGGTGAATCATGTACATAAAATTTGTGAATGATCTGTAGTCTTTGGTCTATTTTTATACAAATTGTCAAAGTAATGAGAAATTTGGTTCAAGTATTTCAAGAAATACTCATTAAAGCCAGCCTTTACTGATGCCGGTTTACAACATTATTGTTTATGATAGTTAACTTTATTTTCTTCTGAGTTTTAGCTTGCAGCTACTCTTTATTGAAGATTTGATTAAGGATTCAGTCACTTTTTTTTACTAAAGGTGATGGGAAAAGAAGACTGGGATTTGGGCTCTTAATGAATGATATAATTATTTGTTTAAAGCGTTAGTTGAGTTACAGGATGATAGGTACAGAGTGGAATGAGAATAGATGGAGCGTTAGTGATCAAAAAGTTTGAAGGTATGAGAAAAAGGAGATAAGGAAACTGAAAAAGGAGACCAGAAAATTAAAATCAAGAGACTATAGCATCTTGGCTCTCAGAAAGTAGATGGAAAGTTTTTTTCAGAAGTGTTAAGTGCTGAAGAAAGTTAAGCACACGTCCTAGATCACTGAGAAGTTTTAGGAACTGGTTATAGTAGAGGGATGGGGCCAGGAGTGAATGGGAGTAGCCAGGGCGAGATCAGGGTTGCATGAAGAATAATCAAGTACTGGAGGCAGGTAGGGTATTAAAATATGGGAGGGTAAGTAGAGAGGGAGAGATTAAAGAATTGAGGCGGGGGATAATTGATAGAATATGTCAATGGAATATCTCAGGAACAAGTTTAAGATGACAGAGGGAAAGTTAGTCTTTGAGAAAAGTTAGGGGCTGGTTTTTATTTAGACAGGATTTATTTGTAAATATACAGTCTGGGAGTTTGTTGAGGGTGGGAACCATATTCATTTATTTGGTCATCTGAATGTCTAGCACATTTTTGTGGCATTCATTCTGTAAATATGGAGTGCCTACTGTGTGCCTGGCACTGTTGTAGGTGCTGAGGATGTAGCAGTGAGCTCAATAAATAAGGTCTCTACTGTCTTAGAACTTCCACTCTAGTGGGATAAATAGATAACTGGTAATTTCAGTTAGTGGTAAGTAACTGTGTAGAAATGCAACCAATTTCATGTGATAGAGCATTTGTAGTTGGGTTGTTTTAAGTGACATGGTCATGAAAGGTCTCTGAGAGTTGTTTAAGTTGAAATGAAGTCATGAGGAGGCAAATCTAGAGGAAGAGTGTTTTAGGAAATTATAAAGGTCCTGAGATGGGAGCAAGCATATTATATATAAGGAACAAAAACATGGGGAGTGCATTTCCAACCACGGTTGAATGAATTAATCTCTATAGATTATACTTTAGTAGTGTAGGGTTGAGAAACTGAGTGGTTCAAGCCCAATGGAGTGTCTGTGACCTTAATGGCATAGGAATTTGGACTCTGATGCTAGACTGGTTTTAAATCCTGGCTCTGTCATTTGCTAGTTGTGAAACTTTGAGTACATTGTGTAACTTCCATATAAAATGCAGATACTAGTTTTGATTTGTTTTTTGAGAGTGAGAGCTTTGAGCACTTGAAGAGAAGACAAAGATCTTGTCTTTTACTCTTGCTTTTGGTCTCAATGACTTGTTGAATGTGGGAATAACTCATTCAGTGACTGAGTAAATGTGGTTTTGAATGAATGAGACTTATCAAAATTGGAACATTCTTTTGGGGAAAGGGTTGGACAGGAAAGGATTGTTTGATCAATTCTAACTGAATAATATAGCCTTGCATTTGGGAAGCATCATAGCTCAATGGCTGGGTGGAGACTGACTGCCTTAGTTCAAAAGCCACTTTTATTTTTTTAAATGTGTTTTAATTGGGCAAGTTAAGAGATTTTCTTTTTTTCTTTACATATAACATCATAGGGTTTTCAAAGGACATTGTGCCCATACACGGTAAGTGCCTGTAAAATGTTAGCTGTCATCATCATTCTTCAAATCCCATTTTAAAATTTCAATCATCCTGTTATTATAAACTTTCACACTCAAAGGAGACATGGAGATAACTTCTAATTGATTGTTTCAAGGTTGAAGTATGACTGGAAGTCAAAGAAAAATAGAAATTGAAGGTTTTTGCTAACAGTGTTTGGTGAAAAGGGCAGTGATGCCAGGAAGGAACTGGTAGACTGTAAGATAAAGAGGAATCAGGATATCTGGGTCTTGCAATGGTAGAACAATGTTAGTAGAAGCAATAGAGGAGATTGTGACCAAAATGGGGAATTGCTTTTTTGTCTAAGCTATTTAAACCAACATAGTTCCTTCAGCTCTTTTCTTTCTTGCTGAAAATGGTATTTGAGCCCATCCTACAGGCACATGGGATTCTAGTTGTAAGAGGTTAATCTGACAAATATTCAGGGATTATTACTTAGCCCTAAGTTTTGATCTTGTAAAGATTTATATGTTGTTGTTCTAGATTTGAGTGTGTTTTCTATCTAGGAGTGAAAGACATGCAGTCAGGTACTTTGAAAGTATTAAATGAAGTAGCTAAGAAAGCATAACCTATTGTGACGAAGGAGTGGTACTCTGGGCCTGCTCATGTGTATGAGTAGAGATGAGAAAGCATTTTGTGGTAAATGTGAGATTTTTGTTAGCGCTAGAATGTAGGAATCAAGAGGGAGAGGAACAGGAGTTCATTCTGAAAATGGAGGCTGCGGGCAAAAGTGCAGGACATCTTGAAGAGCAAGTCAGAATCAGATTTTACTCTGGAAGTATTAATCAACCCTGATGGTTTTGAGTTAGGAAAATCTATTGCTGTAGGAGTGTATTTATTTTATTTTTTATTTGTTCTTTTTAGTTATACATGACAGTAGAATGTATTTTGACATATCATACATATATGGAGTTTAACTTCCCATTCTTGTGGTTGTACATGATGTGGAGTGTAGGAATGTATTAAGAAATAATGTGGAATGTATTTGTGAATAGGTAGTAATTTTCTTCTTATAGTTGTTACATCTGTGGAATCCTATATAATGTGTAAACATGTTAAGTCAAAGACTGCTCTATTGGTATATGGTAGGTAGAAATGTGAAATGAATTAGTTTCTCAGCTCAAGAGAACAATCTTGTTTGGGGTCTTAAAATAAAAATGTTAATTTAAAAATACTTTCACATTTTACAGTATTTGGTTAAAAATCAACAGAATGAGCTGGGTGTGATGGTACATGCCTGTAATCCCAGAGATTTGGGAGGCTGAGACAGGAGGATGGAAAGTTCAAAGCCAGCCTCGACAATTAAGCAAGACCCTAAGCAACTAGTGAGACCTTGACTCAAAATAAAAAATAGAAAGTACTGGGGATGTGACTCAGTAGTTAAAGGCCCTTGGATTTAATCCCTGGCACTAAATAAATAAAAATCAATAAATAAAAATCAACAGAATGATCTCATGTTTTTCTTAAAAACAGATTTAAACATGTAGGATCTTGGGGGAGGGGTTAGTTAGGTTAATTGAGGTTTAATTTATATACCATAAAGTACACTCTCTTTAAATATTCATTTGAAGAATCTTGGAGTCATCACCATAGTCAAGTATATAACATTTCTGTCACCTCAGAGTGTTTCTTTAGGCCCTCCCACTCCTACCTCCTGGCTATCATGATCACTTTTTGTCACTAATTTTTACCTTTTCTATAATGTCATATAAATTTAGCTCCTTAAGTACCGGGCCTCAGATACTGTTCATCTCTTAAGGCTTCATTAGATTTTGTTTAGACATTCTTAGCAAGGATATTTTGTATACAATGCTGAATACTGTGCATTGCTTCCCATCAGAGGTTGTCAATTTGTCTAACTGTTAAATGGTGCTAAGTCTGATTACTTGGGTAACATGGTACCCACTAGACCTTACTTCTGTAGATGTATGCTTTTTCCATTTGTAATGGGCTAATGACTTTGGCACACTGCATATCTTTCACCTAATAATGGTTTTAGCATCCTTTGATAATCCTTGCCTGAGTCAGTAATTTCATTATAGATTTCAAAATGATGAATTTCCCTAAAATTCTATTATTCCTTCTATGTTTGTTAGCTAGAGCTCTTGTGTAAAGAAGAATTTACTCTTCTCAACTGTAGTTTGTCCTAAGAAAGCAGAGCAAATGCTTAACTCCTTTCCTTCAATAACCAAATTGGTGTCATAGTCCAGTGGTGGTGTGGTAGGTGCTGTTATGTCCAAGATCTCTCTTCAGATTCAGTGTAGCACATTTTCCTTTAGCTTTAGCTTTATGGGAATATTGGTAGCTAAAATTAATTATAGCTGAGTTCCTCCCCCAGTGTTACCCTGAGCTAACAGAGCTGCCCCTCCCAAAGGCAAGCCTTCTCTTCAGGGGCAGCCAGTGTCTTTTCTGTGTAGATGTATAAATGCCTGGCCTTTTTCCCCTAAGGCAAGGTAACTTTGAAAGCCCATTCCATCACCTTAGCTCCCCAGGGGACTGGTCAAAATCTTCCTGTGACTATATCATAGTTCAGCTTATTTGACTGCCCAGTCCTATTCCATTCGTTGCCTCACAGCTGTTGATTCAGTGAGCACTCCACAATATATTTCTGGTGTGTATATCTTCATTTCAATCTTTCCTGAGGGACTCTATCCAGAACAGGTGGTACCAGGAATACTCTGAGGAAGTAGATTTCAAAATGACACTTTGTGTTGTGGTACACACCTATTATCCCAGCGACTGGGGAGGCAGAGGCAGGGGGATTGCAAGTTTGAGGCCAGCCTGGGCAATTTAGCAAGACCTTGTCTTGAAATAAAAAACAAAGGGCTAGAATGTAGCTCAGTGGTGGAACACCTCTGGGTTCAATCCCTGATTACTTGGGTAACATGGTACCCACTAGACCTTACTTCTGTACTACCAGAGAGACAGACAGACTTTGGAGCTAGATTTATGTGCTGGCTGGCAATTAGAACCCCATTCTGAAGTATCAGTGTCTTGAGAGGTGATGCTGATAATCCTTGGCACATACCGAGTCTGTGCCACTGTTAAAATTTTCACTGGTGTGAATTGGAATGCAGTTCCTGTGGAAGGTAATGCACTGGTGGAACAATATCTTGGATTTTTTTTTCTTTTTTTTTTTTAGGTGTGGTGCTTGGGATTGAACCCAGGGCCTTGTGCATGCAAGGCAAGCACTCTACCAACTGAGCTATATCCCCAGCCCGTATCTTGGGCTTTTGAGAGATTCAGGGAAGTTATTTATTATTAGGACAGTATAATTAGAGGGCTGTTGGTGAGCAACATTGATGGGTAGGAGAAAGATGATGAAAGACTGAAGATAATTCGGGGGAAAATGTAAAAAGAAAAATTTTTATTAGCAACATGCAAAAGAACACCTCCAGTAGGATGAAAAGGCTAAAGAATAGACCCTGGAGACTTAATTGTAAGGATAGCAGAGCTCCAGGGTATGTTTAATTTGCAGCACTGATCCTCTGCTAATGTCAGGGTCACTGTTCTGGTTAGGAAAGGATGGAACCCTCACCCTCAGGGTGAGATATCTAAATTGATGCACTTGAAAACTACGAACCCCTAAATTTGCTGTACCCTGTGGACCTGCAAATTGGCCTACTTCTATTTGCTAAAGGGTGCTTGTGTGAAGACTCACCAATAACTAGCATTAATTTTCAATAAAATCTATTTGGAGGTGCTGGAACCAGGGAGGAAGAGACTGTATACACACACACACACACACACACACACACACACACATATATACACTGATTCCCAAACTGCACCAAGGCACCCCAAAGCACCACAGCAGATGCACTGGAATGCCATGCACTGTTTCAGAATTTCCAAAGAAACATGGCAATGTCTGTTACAAACGTCTAGCTTGAATAGTGAATATTTTTGACATTCGATCATACTACATTCCTTTCTATATTGTCATATTTTTGTGAAGTTGGATTTTTGGTGGTTGCTATGATACAAATCATGCACAGAAATGTGGAACAGCAAAAGAGGGTGGCATGTTCAATCTCATTCTGAGAAGTTTTTATAGTACCCAACGGGTGTAAATGTCCTATAATTAAGTAGTTGTCATTATCTAAGAATGAAATGAAAATATTTTTCTTTGAATTTATGTGTATTCTTTAAGTAACTGCTAAATTCACAGCACATAAATTATTATTAATTATTTGGCTCTAACTATAAATACTACTGTTCGGTAATTTTTTTTTGTCTGTGAGTATGTGGAAAAAGTATTGATGATGGCTGTGCATGAGTTCAGTAGAGGGTTTCTATTTGTCAAATGTTGGTCTAGCAACTGCTACTGCCTAACAGCAGCAGAGAACAGCCTTCAAGAAGACCAACCATTTCTTATGTATCTTGGAAAAGACTGTGGTTCATTTTGACTGGATTTGACATATTTTCTGGGTGTTAGTTTGACATATTTTCTGGGTGTGAGCTTGCAGGAGGTCATCCAACACTATTAGCTAAGCACATGGATCATTCGAGACTAGGGATTCACTTTATAGCTAAGGAGGATCCATAAGATCCATTTGTCTCATCATATACCATACCAGCCAGAAGCTGCTGACCTGAGATTATTAAAATATCTTTTGATGGTAGAACTGAGCTTGGACCTGATAGCTTGCAAGGTTGGGGTCCTATCCTCCCATGCTTCCAATCTTAAGAAGAAAATATGAAAAGTAGGAGTGGCTCCACTTAGCATCACTCTCCATGATGTACCTGGGGAATCTATGCTTCTCATCTTCATAGCTCTGACTGCTAGGGATTAAAGGATCCTCTTATTAGAAGAGAAACATTTCCAACAGAAGATTCTGCAAGCATCCTGTTATACTTGAAGCTAAGCTGCTACAAAGATGTGGGTCTCCTTTTCTACAGAAAGAAGTCTCTGGATAGGGATGATGTACCTGTTTATCTGGAGGAGGAAGGATTGCTATTACCCAGTGGAGCACAGATACTATGTAGGTGATCTGAGGGGTGTCTCTTGATATCTCCCTGTCCAATGATGATGGTAAATGGACATGAGAAAGTCCTGATGACTATCACATGAAGTCAGCCAAATGGATTCGACTAGCAGGAATGCTAACCAGAGATAAAGAAAATCTTCCATAATGTTGGAAAAATTATCAGAGAAATTGTCAGTATCAGTTTTGGTCTTGAAATGATTGTTGGGGAGTAGGATACATATTAACTTCTTCTGGAAATTTTCCCCAGGAAATGACACTAACCAGAGTCCTGGAGAAACTTGAAAAAGTTTTTATTTGAAAAAAAAAAACAAACAGTATTTATTTGAAGCAAGAGAATCCTAGTAGTTGGACTGTAGTGAATACTGTGAAGTGGAGCCCAGATCTACTGTCCAGAACTGAGGCACTCATTCCTTCCACCAGTGGAAGCTTGGGTTGATTGAAGACTTGTTTGAGATCTCTCTGGGTATACCCTTTGGCTGAAGAGAGTCACCTTGCCCTGTATGAATTGAGTGGTGGGGACATTTTATAACTTTTTAGTGCTGCTATAACTTTTCTTCCTGTTTTTCAGTTGTTGATACTGTCATATAAACTTTTGTAAATTAACCTTGTATTTGTGACCTTGCAAAACTTATTTATTAATTTTAATAGTTTTGTAGATTTTCTGAGATGTTCTGTGTAAATAATTGTATCTTTTTGATCTCCAGTCTATTAGTTTTCAGTCTTTCATCATTAAATATAATGTTAGCTGTAGAGTAATATTTTGATGGTTTTTGAAAATTAATTTTAGGAAGTTTTATACTACTCTAACTTTGCTCATAGTTTTTATCATAAATGCCCATTGGATTTTATTAAATGTTTTTTATGTATTCATTGAAATGATCATATATTAAAGGGATCAAAAGAAAATTGAATTATGTTAATTTTTGAACATTGGTTTAGCCTTGTATTCCTCGGACAAACTTATTTGTATGGGGTGTAAATTTGATTTGCTAATATTTCATTAAGAATTTTCAAATTTGTATTTGTAAGGTATATTGGTCATAATCTTTTTATTCTCTTTTTTAGTAATTTTTTTTAAACAGTACTGGGAACCCAGGGCCTTGTGCACGTTAAGCAAATATTCTACCACTGAGTTAAATTCTCAGCCCTTTTTAAAAACTTGTTTGAGACAGGATGTTGTTAAGCTGCCAGCTGACCTTGAACTTGTGATTCTTATTCTTTAGCTGTCTTTTTGGTATTGTTTGTCAAATTTTAGTAGTACTCTTATAAAATGAATTGGGCCAGATGTGGTGGCACACACCTATGTTAATCCCAGTAACCCAGGTTGCTGAGGCAGGTTATGGGTCAGTGGGAAAGTGTTCCTGGGTTCAATCCCCAGTGCAAAATAAATAAAGTAAATTGATTAATTCCTCTGTATTGTTAAAATGTTTGCATAGGTTTGATGTTATTTCTTCTTTCTTCTTGAATATTTGTTAGAATACACCAGGGGCACTCTCTGGTTCTGAAATTTTCTTTTGGGGAAACTTGACAACCTCCTTCAATAGATATCAGGATATTCAGATTATCTGTAATTTTTCATGTCAGCTTTGGTTGTGTGTGTGTGTGTGTGTGTGTGTGTGTGTGTAGAAATTTGTCCATGTAATATAAATTTTTGAAAATTTTGGCATAAAGTTGTCCATAGTATAGCATTCTTTGATTTTCATTAATGTCTGTGAGTTCTATGACAATAATTCTGTTTCTAATAAAGACAGTTTATTTTAAAGCAGTTTTAGGTTCATAGCAAACTTGAGAGGAAGGCACACAGATTTCCCACCTACTCCCTGACTGAACACATGCACAGCACCTCCCATTATCAACATCTCCCACCAAAGTCATATATATATATTTTTACCATTGATGAATGTACATTGACACATCATAATCACTCAGGTCAGTAATTTATATTGGGGTTTACTATTGGTGTTGTACATTCTGTTATTTGGACAAATGTATAATGACATGTATCTGTCATTACAGTATCATACAGACTATTTAGCCTGCCCAAGATATTTGTACACCATATCTTACCCTTGAAGATCAGACCACCAAAGATTTTTTGTTTGGAGATTGAACCCAGGGACTCTTAACCATGTCCCCAGCTCTTTTATTTTGAGATAGAGTCTTACTAAGTTGCTTAGGGCCTCATTATGTTGCTATTGCTGAGGCTGGCTTGGAACTTGTGGTCCTGCTGCCTCATCATTCCAAGTACCTGGGATCACAGGCCTGTGCCACCATACCTGGTTGATTATTATTTTTTTTTAACTGTCTCCATAGTTTAGCTTTTTCCAGCTTTTTCCGTAGCTTTTGCCATGTTTGAAGTCACATGAATATTCTGTTTTATAGTTTGAGCTATTAATTTTTGTGAAGGGTATAAGGTCTATATTTAGATTCATTTCTTTGCATTTGGATGTTGAGTTGTTAAACTGTCATTTGTAGAAAAGATTAATTTACAACACCCACCCATTGTATTGCCTTTGCTTCTTTGTCAACTGTCAGTTGACTCTATATATGTGGGTCTGTTTCTGGGCTCTCTACTCTGTCCTTTGATCTGTTTGTTATTTGTTTAATTGACACTACATTGTAACTTTATAGTAATTCTTAAAGTTGGACAGTGTCAGTTCTTATAACTTTTTTTTCCCCATCAATACATTGCGTTGGCTATTCTAAGTAATCAGTTTGTCAAAATCTACAAAATAACTCCCTGGGATGTTTATTAGGATTGTATTGAATCTATAGATCAAATTTAGAAGAACTGACACTTTGATAATATTGAGCCCTCCTATCTACAAATATAGAAACTTCATTTATTCAGTTGTTTGGTTTCTTGCATCAAAGTTTTGTAATTTTCTTCATATAGATCTTGTACTTATTTTGTTAGATTTAAACCTACGTATTTCATTGTTTGGGCTGGTAATATAAACATAATTTTTTAAAAATTTCAACTCTATTGCTGGTATATAGGAAAATAATTGACTTGTCTATTAACTTTGTATCATACAACCTCACTATAATCTCTTATTAGTTACTTGAGTTTTTAATCTCTTCTTTTGGATTTTCTACAGAAATAATCATGTTATTTTCAAACATTTTTTTCTTCCCAATCTCTGTACTTTTCATTTCTTTTTCTTGTTTTATTGTAGTAGTTTAGACTCAGTCTGATGTTGATAAAGAATGGAAAGAGGATACATTCATGCCTTCGTTCCTAATTTTATTGAGAAAGCTTTTAATTTCTCAACATGAAGTATGATGTAGTAGTAGGGTTTTTTTTTTTTTCTTTTTTTGTAGTAATAGTGGGGATTGAATTCTGGGATGCTGTACTGCTGAGCTACATCTCCAGCACTTTTATTTATTATATTTTTATTTGCAGCAAAGTCTCAATAAGTTGTTCAGACTCACCTTGAACACGAGAGCCTCCTGCTTCAGTCTTCCGGGGAGCTGGAATTATGGACGTGTACCACTGTGCCCAGCTAGCAATAGGGTTTTTATTCTTTATCACATTGAGGCATTGTCCCTTGATTTCCAGTTGCTAAGAGTTTTTATCACCAAAGAGAGGTTGCCTTTTGTCAAATCCTTTTTCTGCATCTATTGATATGAACCTGTGACTTATCATTTTTAGCCTGTTGAGTGATAGATTACACTAATTTCTTTCAGATATTGTGTACTTGGATAAATCTCACTTGGTTGTGGCATATAATTTATTTTTATATATTGTTGGATTTGATTTGCCAGCATTTTGTTGAGGATTTTTTGGAACTGTTCTCATGAGAGTTACTGGTTTATAGTCTTCTGATGTTGTATTGTTTTTGATTTTAATATTAAAGTTATGCTGGTCTTATAAAATGAATTGGGAAATATTCCGAGTCTGTCCTCTGAAAGATATTGTGGAGAACTTATATGATTTCTTCCTTAAAAGTTTGATAGAATTCACTAGTGAACTTTTGAGGCTTTCTATTTTGGAAGATTGTTAATTATTGATTCACTTTCTTTTAATAGTATAGACAATTAAGCTCATCTATTTCTTCTTGTGTGAGTTTTGACAGATTGTGTCTTTCAAGGAATTATTCGTTTCGTCTAGATTATCAAATTTGTGGGCATAGAGTTGTATAGTTTTTCTTTATTTTTCTTTTAATGTCCCTGGGATCTGTAGTGATGGCTCCTTTTTCATTTGTGATTTTTTTTTGTCACTTTTTTTTCCCCCACTTGAAACTGGCAGTGAGTTTTATTTATGACTCCAAAGAACCAGCTTTTGACTTTGTTATTTTATCTTTTATTGATTGGTTTTCTTTTTCTTAATTGACTTTCTTCTTGTCATTATAATTTACTTCTGTCTACTTTGAGTTTGCTTAGCTTTTTTTTTTTCTTAGTTTCATAAAATAGAGTCTTAGGTCACTGATTTTAGAGTTTTCTTTCTTAATAGGTTAAAGCTATTAATTTTTTCAAAGCTCTGATTCAGATGTATACCAAACGCTACTTGCTGTGCATTTTTAATTTAGTTCAAAATGTTGTTTAATTACTTTATGATCTTAATTGACTTACACATTATTTAGAATTATTCAATTATCAGATATTTGGTGTTTTTTATATATGTTTGTGCGTATATGTATATATGTAACTTTCTAATGCATGTTTTGATGATTTTGCTCTTTTAACATTAATCGGGGAATGTTGGTTCCCCAGGGTATGTTTGTCTTGGTGATTGTACTGTAAGCACTTGAAAAGAATGTATGTTCTGCCATTTTTGGATTTAGAGGTCTATAAATATCAATTACTTAAAGTTGGATGATAGTTTTGTTTGGATATTTTATGTTTGGATTTTCTTTTTCTAATTGTTTCAGTTACTAAGAGAGGTTTTGAAAACTCTCAATTTATAGCCTTTTAATTTTGTCAATTTTTGTTTTCGTCTGTTAGCTTTGTATAGATTGATAATTGTTAAAAGTTACTGATGTATTATTTCATTGTGATATCTCTGTTTATCTCCAGTAATACTCTATGGGATCAACTTATTTTTCTAATATAAAATAGTCATTCCAGATTTCTTGTACTTACTTTTTGCATGTTTATGTTTCTCTGTTCATTTAATTTTTACCTATCTGTATTTTTTCAGTTTCTCTCCTATAGGCAGCATGTATAGCGTCTTACGATCCTCTGACAAAAGTACTGTCTTTGCCTTTAATTGGAGCATGTAGCTCATTTATATTTAATGTAATTAAGTTATTGGTATGATTTGCTTTAGGTCTGCCACTATGTTTTTCTCATGTACCTCTTTATTCTTTGTTTTTTTCCCTCCTTTTCTGCCTTCTTTTGGATTATTTTAAAAAATTTGTTTTAATTATACAGAATGCATTTTGACACATCAAACAAATGGAGTATAACTTCTCATTCTTCTGGTTGTACATGATGTAGAATCATACTGGTCATGTAATCATAGATGTACATAGGAAAATAATGTCTGATTCATTCTACTATCTTTCTTATCCCCCATACCCCCTCCACTCCCTTTACACCCCGATGCCTAATCCAAAGTACTTCTATTCTTCCCTAGAAGCCCCCACTCTATTGTGAATTAGCATTCACATATCAGAGAAAATATTTGGCCTTTGGTTTTTTGAGATTAGCTTATTTCGCTTACCATGGCAAATGGCATAATTTCATTCTTCTTTATGACTGAGTAATATTCCATTGTGCATATAGCACATTTTCTTTATTCATTTATCTGTTGAAGGGCATCTAGTTTGGTTCCATAGTTTAGCTATTGTGAATTAAGCTGCTATAAACATTGATGTGACTATGTCACTATAGCATGCCAATTTTAAGTCCTTTGGGTATAACCTGAGGAGTGGGATAGCTGGGTCATATGGTTGTTTTTTGGATTATTTTTTCACATTTTATTAGTACAGTCTTTTTGTTTATATCTCCCTATATTAATTTTTTTATGCTCTGGGGATTATAATATACATATCTAACCTTTCGCAGCCTAGAGTTATTATTGTTTTGCTTCACTGAAAATAGAGAAACCTTTCTACCATACAAATCTTTTCATTTCCCTTCTCTAACTAATGTGTACGGTCTAGTTGTCATATATTATGGCTACTTACTTTGAAAACTTCACCATATGATATTATAATTTTTGCTGTCAGCAGTCATATTTTAAAGAACTGAAAGAAAAACGTATTTTTTTAACCTGTATATTTATTATTTCTGTCGTTCTTCATTCATTCCTAAAGATGCAACATTTCTTTTCAATCTAATGTTTACAATAGCATTTCTTGTATAGTAGTCAGATGGGGAAAAACTTGCTTTGTTTTTTGTTTATATGAGAATGTCTTTATTTTGCTTTCATTCCCAATGGATATTTTAGATGGACATAGAATTCTTCATAGATGCTTTTATCCTTTTAGCACTGTAGTGAGCCGTTACGTTTTTCATTTTTATTGTTTCTGACAAATCTTTGGCAATTTGAACTGTTCCTCTGTATGTATTGTTATTTTTCTCTGTTTTCAAGATTTTTTGTTTGTTTCCTGTTCAGCAGTTTGATTTAATGAGTCTAGCCATTGTTTTTTTGTTTTGTTTTTGTTTTGTTTTGTTTTGCATTTGTCCTCTTTGGAGAATGCTGAAAATCTTGAATATGTACATTTGTGTCTTTCACCAATTTTAGGATTTTTTTCCTGCCATTTCTTAAAAAAGATACTCTGCTCTAATTTTTATTTTCTTACCCATGTTTATAACTAGCTACTTTGAATACACACACACACACACACACACACACACAAAGAAAGAAGGAAAATGAAAAATTTACTTGGGGACTATAGAAAGCAAACAAAAGGAATTCCAGTATAATCATCATACAACTTTAGATTATCTAAGAGTCTGAGACTGACCTTGAACTTGGAATCTTAGCCTTTTGAGTCATTGAATTCCAGGCATGTACCACTGTATCCAGCCATATTAGGTAATTTTATTGATCCATTTTCAAATTCAGACTTTTTTCTCTACCATTTCCATTTTCTTATTGAATCATGAAGTAATTTTTTATTTTACATGTTAATTAAAAATAATTTTCTTCATTGAGAACTTCTTTCCATGCACTTCAGTTGTCTTTGCCTTTACTTGATGGGGCATATTTATAGTAGTTGCTTTAAAATTTTTGTTAGATAGTTACAGCATCTGGATGATCTTAAAGTTGGTATCTTTTGCTTGTCTCTTCTTTTGAAATCAACCACAGTTTTCTTTTTTTTATCATAAAAATTTTGTTTGTATCTTGGATGTTATATGCTTTGCCGTCTCTGGAGCTTATTATAATTCCCTGGAAAAGGTTGGTTTTTGTTGTTTCAGTTAGCAGATCATCAGCCCATTTAGGTTCTGACAACAAATTTGGTCTTACCTTTAACAGGGGTGGGTTCAAATATTAATTCAGTTCTCAGAGCTTTTGCAGTTGGTATGGTTTGACTCATACTTTTGCAACTCCAGAGTAAGCCCAAAATGTGTGTGTGTTATGAACAGGATTAGTGTGTTTCTTTCTGTATCTTTCTGTTTTCAGAATTTTCTTCACATTCTCCAGCCTGAAGGAGCCCCTTTTCTCACTTCCTATGGCCAGAAAAAGAGGACATCTCCTGGGTTTTTAGCTACCGGAGTATTACTTTGTAGGGCAGTGATTATTTCCTGGCCTGTAAGCAAAACGTTTAGAGAAAGGAGAAAAAAATAGAATTGGGAAATTCTTGCTCCTATGGATTGCTTTTTTAAATTTTGACTCCTGTTCACAACCTGTTTTTGTTTTTCAGAGTCCCCAAATAATTTTTTTCCTTTCTCTCCCCTGCTTCTCTTTTTGTACTTTGTTCAAAGTCTTAGTTATAAACAGTGGGGATGATAAACTGCCACCATGCTGGAATCAGAATACTCTTTTTTAGCTTCTTTTGTGTTTTTATTGTTTTGTTTTCTCTTTGATTTTTAGCAATTTGACCACACTGGCAAAATATGGAATTTTTTTGTGTGTGCTTATCCTCCTTAGGTTTTCATTGAGCTGCTTAAATCTGTGTGATAATATTTAATTTGGAAAGTTATAGCCTTTATTTCCTCATGTTATTTTAGACCCAATCTCTTACTTTCTTCTAGGTATCTATTTAGACACATCTGATACTGTTTGATATCATATGTATATATAATCATATGTTAATGACACAGGTAAGTACTCTTTATGGAGTATACATTGTATACATATGCAGTGACATATGTATATAATCAGATACTTTAGGCCTTGTTTCTATGCAGTCTCTGTTTTAGCTATTCTTTTTTCTTTTTGTTTGAAAGTATTGGTAGACAATATGTAAAGAGGTGAGTATGGCTATGTATAATTTTGTTTACAAAATGAGGTAACAGGCTAGATTTGGGCTGCAGACCGTAATTTGCTGGGCCTTGAGGTAAATGGAGATCAGTACTAGAGTGACATTGTGGATTTGGATAAAATCAGAGCAGTAAAGAACACAGATATTGGCAATAACTGAGTTTGGAGAGCTTATGAATGAGAATTTAGGGGGTAGGAGATGAGACTAGAATATGTTAGGACCAGATTATTTTGTTCCAGGTATTGCTTTATATGAGACCAATGTGGAGCCATCATAGATTTTTAGGTAATGTAATGTTATAGTTAAACTTTCAAATTGTACAGATTCCTAGTAGCATTGTAGAAGAAGAGTCAAAAGGAGCAGATCCCCAAAGCAGGGCACTTTCAAGGAAGCACCTGCAGTAAAAATAGACACAAAAAGGCTGTAGGTACAGATGAAATAGAGTGGATTTTAGAGACTTTTTGGTGTTAGAAAATGATTTCAAGTATAGAAATAAAAATGCCTTTCTTGTAGATGCAAAGAAAGGAGGAACTTGTTTCTTAGGAGTATATTCTTGGTATTTTGTGGTTTGGATATGAGGTATCCCCTAAAAGATCATATGTAAGACAAAACAGGAATGTTCGAGGTAAAAAGATCAGATTATAAGAACTATAACTTTATCAGTTACAGTTAAGTGACAAATGAATTGAATGGATTGCTGGGTGGTTATTATAGGTGGAAAGAAGTCATTGTGGGCATGACCTTGAACTATATCTTGTCCCTGGATCCTTGTTCTCTGTCTCTCTTTCTCTCTCTCTGCTCCATGGCTGCAATGAAATGAGCAGCTTTCCTTTGCCACACCCTTCTGCTATGATGTTCTGCCCCACCTCACACCCAGAGTGATGAAATAAACTGACCATGGACTGAGACCTGAAATCATGAGCCAAAATAAACTTTTCTTTCTCTAAGTTGTTCTTGTCAAGTACTTTGTGGTCACAGTGTCAAAAAATGGACTAAGAGTGTCCTAAATTTTCTTCATTGGTTAGTTGGGTCTTGTGATTTCAAATAGTACCTAATTGCATTTGGTATCCCAGTGTGTAGTTTGTTGCTAAACTTCCTCTTCTTAACCTCTAGATTTTGAAAACAGTATTCTTTTAGGGTTCTCCCAATCTTGTCTCCGATAGATCATGTTCATTATGCTCAAGGGCTCTTTATGAACGTACTGTCACTTACACACTCTCTTTTCCTGCAGGTCAGTTAAACAGAAGTTTGAGGCATGATCACGAAGTTGGCATTAAGAGATGATTTATGAACTAACACCTTATCACACTCACCTTTTTTCAAAATGCTAAAGAAGTCACATTTCAGTGTGACAGTAAGGTTAGATGGAGAAGGGAGTAGGGTATTTAGAAATCATGTTGGAAGGGAAAGGAGAGTGTGGTAGCTTAGAGAAGGGGAAAACAAATTTATCTTTTGGATTAGAGACACCCCAATCTTTTGGATTAGAGACACTCACCAGGTTCTTACTGTCCTAGTTATATCCCTTTGGTGTTCATCTCCATACTGTCTGCTGTGACTTTGTCAGAAGAACCATGCTTGGTCTTTGTGCAGGCCAATCCGGAAGTGCTGGGGAGTTTGTGTTTTCAGGAAAGCTTTCAACGAATAATGGATAGAAAATACTTCCTATTTCTCACTTACAGTTGGGATAACTCTGAAACATTTTCTGTACCATTTGTGAGAGTTGTCCAATAGGATCAAGCTCTTTTACATCTGGGAAAAAGATTTTATAATGTAACCTTTCTTGACTTCCTTTCCTTTGCTGTTTCACTTGTTATTTTCCTGAAAGAATCATCTCTCAGAACAGCTTTTGCTCATGAATGCTTGAATCAAAGTCTTCTTTCTGGGGAATAATGATAAATAAAAGTTATTTAACACTAAGTATTTGGTATGTCTTTTTGTTTTGGATTTTTTTCCCACATTTTTTTAAATTGGTGCATTATAGTTGTACCTACTGATGGAATTGGTGCTATGTATTTGCACAGTACATAGAATACAATATAACAATGTAATTTGGCTTAAAGCACTCCTAGGTACAACTTTTAAGTGCCTTATCATCTAATAAAAGAAGTCCTATTTTTATCCTGTCTTACATATGAGAGAACAGGGACACAGAAAGTTTCAGTAACTTTCCCAAGATCACAGAGCTAGTAAATGACTGCCTACATCTGAACCAGGCCATTTGTAAATTCTGTATTCTTTGCCCATTAGTGTAAAAGCCAGAAATTGGAGGGAGGGAGAGAATATGAATGAATGAGTGATTGAATGACTGAATAAGAATGGGGGAAAGAATGGGGATAATTAATAAAGTCCTAGTAGAGATCATGTCAAGATGGATGAAAGGAAAGTAAATGTTTATAATGGTGTCCCCATTTTATCAAGTGAGTTGATAATTAAATCTGTTCTGAGTTGATAAGTAGGGATTGAAGTCGCTAGAAAACTTGTAGATTTTTTATGGTGGGCATATCTTTGTTGTTAGAGAACATAACTGGTTCTAGATCAGTATTCTTATGGTGGTTGTAGACTGCAATACAGTGTAAAGAAAGGGAATATAAGTAGTTGGGCAAATATGAAGGTTGGTGACTGAGATATGGAGTCTAGTGAATGAGAGGTAAGTTGTAGTTGGATAGGGTAAGGGCTCTCTTCTGGGGTGGGGGAATGATGAGTAGGTTTCAGACTTGGAAAAAGTCCAAAGTCATGTTTTCAGCTAGTTTTTCTTTCTGCACAGAATTGTAGATTAAATTTTTTTTTCTAAATCTTAAATTCCCTGTTCAGCTGTGTCTAGTATCCTTTAACCTACCTATTGAGTTTTTAGTTTCAGTTATTATATTTTTCATTTCCAGATGTTTGATTTGATTCTTTTTCAAATGAACTCTCTTCCTTGCAGATTCATTAGTGTTTTATTTCTTTAAGTTTGATAAACACAGTGATATTATAAACCATCTGAAAATTCTACCATCAGAAGTCTTTGTGCCTTTCTGTTTTCTGTTTCTTCTATTCCCACTCATGGTACCTTTTGTGAGTTTGTCCCTAATTATTTGTTAGTTCTAATTATTCTTGGGGTTTTTCTGAGAACTGGGATGAAATATTATCTTCAGAATGTTTTATAGTTGCTTCATGGTTTGTGTTTTCCTGGCTTGTCTAGGCTGTATGTATTTAGAGTATAATCTGCATGGGGTATGGTCTATAGTCAACTTCTCAGGGACTTCTCCCCTCCTTTTTCTACCCTCTCCCATTCCCCGCTCTCATTTTTCATTTGCTGCTGTGCTAACTGCCAAGGTATCTTTATTTTTAATCCTTTCCTCATATCAGACTTCCAAGTAAGAGAATGTTTAAGTCAGTTTTTTAGTTGCTAAAAGACTTAACAAGAACAATTTTAGAGGAGGAGAAGTTTATTTCGCACTGAAGGTTTCAGAGGTCTAAGTCCATAGAGGTTCATTGCCGGTTGCATTGCTCTGGGCTCAAGATGAGGCAGGACATCATAGTGGAAGGAGGAGAAAAGCAGCTCAGGACAGGTCATCGGCAAGCAAAGAGAAAGAGAGCTCCCCACCATGGACAAAATGTAAAATCCCAAGGGTACATCCCCAGTGGCCTACCTTCTTCAGCAACACACACCCTACCTGCCTCCGGTTACCACCCAGTTAATCCTTATCAGTGGATTGACATACTGATTGGATTATGGCTCTCATAAGCCAGTCATTTTACCTCTGAACTTTCTTGAATTGTCTCACATGAGCTTTTGGGAGACACCTCACATATCTAAACCATAACAGAGAGACTGAGCTATGTATGGGAAATCTGTTTGCATCTGTTTCCTAAATCAATTTGAACTGTTAAACTCTCTTTTCTTACTATAAATTAGCATGCTGGGTTAAGTAAATTAAAGTTTTCTGGATAGTAATGAGACTACTATTTCCCCTAATTTATTCAGTGATGCCTGAACAAAGCAATGAGGTGTCATTACATTAATTACATGGAAGAATAAGTCTGGCTTCTATAGAAAACCTTCAGTGTATAAAATGGTTGATTTTAAAAAATTGATTTGTGAATTATTTTACATTTTCTGTAAATATAATTATTTTGTGTAAAAATGAAAAATGCTTTACTTTTTACTTTTCTTCTTCTTCTTCTTCTTTTTTATACTGGGAATTTGACCCAGAGGTGCTTTACCATTGACTCACATCTCCAGCCCTTTTCGTTTTTATTTTGAGACAGGGTCTCTTGAAGTTGCTGAGGCTGGCTTTGAACTTGCAATCCTCCTGCCTCAGTCTCCCTGGTCGCTGGGATTACAGGTGTGAGCCACCACCCCGGCTTACTTTTTACTTTTCAACCATTAAGACTTTTGTTTCTTTTGCTTCATTTACTGACCTCCAGTACAGTGTTAAATAGAAGTGATGACAGTATAAATCCTTGCATCTTCCCTGTGCTTTGTGGAAGTATTTAATTTTCGTAATTGAATATAACTAAGTATAGTGCTAAATGTAGGGGTTTTTTTTGGTAAGTAATCTTTGATTAAGTAAATTCTCTTTTGTTCCTAGTTTACTGAAGAGTTCCATCATCAGTGGTTTTTGAGTTTTCTGAAATACTTTTTCTCTTCTGTTGAAATGTTTATTGTTATTATGTTTAATTACTCTAAATTTTGTATCTTATGTATTATCTTTTTTATATCACTGGATACTAAAATTATTTTTAGGTAAAATGAAGTTTTTTTCTTGTTTTTTTTAATAGAGAGATAATTCACATAGCATAAAATTCAACCTTTTAAAATACATATACAACTCAGTAATTTTTTTTTATTTACTTATTGATTCATTGAACACAAATGGAGTACAGCTATTGTTTCAAGGGTTGTACACAAAGTAGAGTCACACCATCTGTGCTTTCTTGCATGTACACAGGGCAATGATATCTGTCACACACTCTGTTATTGATTTTACTCCCCCCCCGCCCCCACCCCTCCCTTCCCTCTATGCTAGCTATCTTTCCTCCATTCTTGCCATCTTTCCCCCCCACATTATGCATCATCATTCATTTATCAGAGAGACCATTCGGCTTTTGGATTTTTGGGATTGGCCGATCTCACTTAGCATAACAGTTTCCAACATCATCCATTTACCTACAAATGTCATAATTTTATTCTTCTTTATGGCTGAGTAATATTCCATCGTGTATATATACCACAGTTTCTTTATCCATTCATCTATTGAAGGGCATCTAGGTTGATTCCACAATCTAGCTATTTTGAATTGAGCAGCTATGAACATTGATGTGGCTGCATCACTGAGGCAATCTGATTTTAAGTCCTTTGGGTATAAGCCAAGGAGTGGGATAGCAGGGTCAAATGGTGGATCCATTCCAAGTTTTCTAAGGAATCTCCACACTGCTTTCCAGAGTGGCTGCACCAACTTGCACTCCCACCAGCAATGTATGAGTGTACCCTTTTCCCCACATCCTCGCCAACACCTGTTGTTGCCTGTGTTCTTGATAAAAGACATTCTAATTGGGGTAAGATGAAATCTTAAGGTGGTTTTGATTTGCATTTCTCTTATAACGAGGGATGTTGAACATTTTTTCATAAATCTGTTGATTGCTTGTAGATCTTCCTCTGTAAAGTGTCTGTTCATTTCCTTGGCCCATTTATTGATTGGGTTATTGGTGTTCGTGGTGTAAAGATTTTTGAGTACTTGGTAGATTCTGGAGATTAGTGCTCTGTCCGAAGTGTGTGTGGCAAAGATTTTCTCCCACTCTGAAGGCTCTCTCTTCACATTGCTGATTGTTTCCTTTGCTGAGAAGAAGCTTTTTAGTTTGACTCTATCCCAATCATTGATTCGTGCTTTTATTTCTTGCGCTTTGGGAGTCATGTTAAGGAAATCTGGTCCTAGGCCAACATGATGAAGATTTGGACCTATTTTCTCTTCTATTAGGTGCAGAGTCTCTGGTCTGATTTCTAGGTCCTTGATCCACTTTGAGTTGAGTTTTGTACAGGGTGAGAGATATGGGTTTAGTTTCAATTTGCTGCATATGGATTTCCAGTTTTCCCAGCACCATTTGTTGAAGAGGCTGTCTTTTCTCCATTGCATGTTTTTGCCTCCTTTGTCAAGTATGAGATACCTGTATTTATGTGGGTTTGTCTCTGTGTCCTCTATTCTGTACCATTGATCTACCTGTCTATTTTGGTACCAATACCATGCTGTTTTTGTTACTATTGCTCTGTAGTATAGTTGGAGGTCTGGTATTGTGAAACCCCCTGCTTCGCTCTTCTTGTTAAGGATTACTTTAGCAATTCTGGGTCTCTTATTCCTCCAAATGAATTTCATGATTGCCTGCTCTATTTCTATGAGGTCCATCATTGGGATTTTAATTGGAATTGCATTGAATTTGTATAGCACTTTTGGAAGTATGGCCATTTTGACAATATTAATTCTGCCTATCCAAGAACATGGAAGATCTTTCCATCTTCTCAGATGCTCTTTAACTTCTTTCTTTAGTGTTTTGTAGTTCTCAGTGTAGAGGTCTTTCACATCTTTTGTTAGATTAATTCCCAAGTATTTTATTTTTTTTGAGGTTAATGTGAATGGGGTAGTTTTCCTAATTTCTCTCTCAGAGGATGCATCACTTACGAATAAAAATGCATTAGATTTATGACAACTCAGTAATTTTAAATATATTAACAAAGATGTACAACTATAACGTTTTTGTTACCCCCAAAAGAAATTTTGTAGATATTGGCAGTCATTCCCTATTCTCCTTTTTGCTTCTGACAATTATTAATTTCCTTCTTAATTTTATAGATTTACCTATATAAACATTCTACATAAATGGAAATTTATAATTTTGACCTTTTGCAACCTTTGTTTCTTTGATGTTGCGTAGATATTTTTAAGCCTCTTCCATGTTGTAGCATGAGTCAGTACTTCATTTTTATGGCTCAATTATATTCTGTTATACAGAAGTGTCATATTTTGTTTATCCATTTATCATTTGATGAATACTCAGATTGCTTTTTCTTTTCTTTCTTTTTTTTTTTTGTCTTTTTGGCGGTTCGGGGGTTTGAACCCAGGGCTTTGTGCTTCCGAGGCAGGCACTCTACCAACTGAGCTATATCCCCAGCCCCTGCTTCTTCTTTTTCACTGTAGTATTTTTGCTTCTGTGTTCATTGGAGACATTGGCTCAAATTTTCACATGATCTCCTTTTCAAATTTTGGTTGCTGGAGTTTGCTAGTTTCATAAATGAGTTGGGAAATGTATCTTCTTTTTATAGTCTCTGGAAGAATTAGCCTAAGATTGATATTGTTTGAAAGAACATGCTAGTAAATTCTTTAATGTGTTTGAAAGAATTCATCAGTGAAGCCGTAAGTGTAGAATTTTCTTTGTGACAAGGTTTTGATTAGAGATTTAATTTTTTTATTTTAAAAAACATTTAGTACTGTTCAGATATTGCATTATTTTTCCTTGTTTAGTGTTGAGAACTTATACTTTTCAAGCAATTCATCTATTTTGTTTAATATTGTCAGATTTATAGGCAACATTTGTAATAATCTATCCTCTTATTTCTCACATTTTAAATTTTTTTTCCTGTGAATGTTGCTAGGGATTTATTACATTTATTACTTTTCTTTGATTTTCTCTATTGAATCTTTGTTTTCTATTTCATTGGTATCTTATTTTTATTTTCTTCTTTTTATATTCTTTGCATTTAATTTGCTGTTCTGCCTTCTTGTGTCATAAGCCTAGGTAATTTACTTTCGAACGCTTTTGTTTTGGTATATACATTTGGGTATATACAAAAACCTATGTATTTAAGAAATGCATTCCTTTTGCAAGTTTAGATGTCTTATTTAATTTTTATTTAAATGAAAATATTTTCTAATTTCCATTATGACTAGGTCTTTGACCCACAGGTTTTTGGAGATCTTTGTTTCTGTTTGCCAAAAATTTAGGAATTCCTTAGTTTTTTTTCCTGTGGATGATCTCTACTTTAAATTTTTGTGATCAAAGAATTACCTTATGATTCAGTCCTTGGAAATTTGTTGGGATTTGATCTATGGTCCAGTAAATCATCTATTTTGATAAATGTTCTATGTGCATTTTAAGAGAATATGCATTCTGCAATTGTTGGATTTGGCTTTCTATGGATAGTCCATTTGTCAAGTTGATTAATCTCATTTAAAAATTTGTATTTTATTTGCACTTATTCTATCAATTACAGAGAAAGATAAAATACATTCTATTTAGTTGTGGATTTGTATTTTCTCTTTTTATATTTGCCGGTTTGTTTCATATTATTTTGATGCTGTATGTTAGAAGGTTCGTTCACATTTTGAATTGTTATGTTTTCTGTTGAATTGACACTTTCAGCATTATGAAATGCTCTTCTCATTTCTAAGAATACTATAGCTTTAAAAGTTATTTTGCCAAATATTGATAAGCCACACCAGATCTTTTGGGAACTGAAGAGTATATTTGAAATACATCTTTTTCTATTTTATTTCTTAAAATTTGTCCTTTTATTGAAAATTATGTCATACCAATTATTAAAGAAAGAACTTCTTTTAATATTTCATGTAATAATGGTCATTTGAAAGTTAATTTTTAAAAAACGTTTATGGGTCTAAAAGCATCTTTTTATCTTTTTAAAAAAACATTTTTTTTAGTTGTTGATGGACCTTTATTTATTTGTATGCAATGCTGAGAATCGAACCCAGTACCTGACACATTCTAGGCAAGTGCTCTACCATTGAGCTACAACCCCAGCCTTATCTTCATTTTTAAAGTGTATTTTTGGTAGCCTATATAATTCAAAGTTCCTAGGTGCCCCTCTTCACCGTATTTTTTAGTACAAAGAATGAATGTTTGAAATTATATTGTTTCTCTAAGTGTATCTCTTTTCTCTGACTACTTTTGAGATTTTCCCTTTATCTTTTGTTTTAGTGGTTTGACTATTGTGTGCTGAGATGTCTCTTGCATTTTCTGCTGAAAGCTCCCTGAGTTTCTTACATCTCTGAGTTTATTTATTCATTTTGGGAAAATTATCTGTAATCATCTCTTCATATATTGCTTTTGTTCCATTAAATTTTCTTTCTCTTGAGATTCCAATTATATGAATATGGGACTATGTCCCACATGTTTTATACTGTTTCATTGACCTTATTCTTTTTTTTTTTTGACTAAATTTCAATATTTTTCTCTTGGCCTGTTTGCAAATCCATGAAATGTATCTTCTTGTGTCATATTCTGCTCTTAAAACTGTCTGACAAGTTTATAATTTTAAATACAGTCATTCCCCCTTCTCTGCAACTTCACTTTCTGTGGTTACAGTCACCTGTGGTCAATTATAGTCATTAAATGGGGGGGAGTTTCAATCTCCAGAAACACCCCCCCAAGTAGAAAATTCCAGAAATAAACAACTTATGAGTTTTAAATTGCATGCTGTTCTGAATAACATGATGAACTCTTGCACTGTCCAGCTCCATCCTGCCTACGATGTAAATCATTCCTTTGTCCAGCATACTCATCCTGTTAGTCACTTAGCTGTCTCAGTTAGCAGATGGACTGGTGTGGTATTGCAGTGCTTGTGTTCAGGTAACATGTAAGGTTTGGCACTGTCAGGATTTCAGGCCTCCATGGGAGGTCTTGGAATGAACCCCCCGCCGCCCAGCCACCATAAGGGAGCACTACTCCATTTATAGTTCTGGAATATCTACTTGTTTCTTTTTTAATAGAATACATTAAAGATTTACTTATTTGATTCATTTTGTTCATCTCTACATCTATTTCAAGTCATTGTCTTCTAACTTTAATATCTGGATTATCTGTGAGTCTGCCTAATTTTCTGGTTTTCTGTTGTCTACCACATTATTTTCCTTTTTTGACTGTTACTTAATATGTTGATATTGTGCCCCAAACAAGACTAATATTGCATGCAAAATTTCTTTCAGATAATGTTATTTTCTTCCAGAAAGGTTTCTCTTTTCTTCCAGAAAGGTTAGACAGATAGCATGAGGTATTGATTTCTTTTCTACCCATTCAGGGATTAAGTAGACCTTCCTCTCCTGGGATTCAGTCCTCTAAACAAAAGAAGACGATGGAAAATTTCCTTTCTCCTTTTGATCAGGTTCCCTATCCTCCTTCATTGCTTCCATGACTGAGGAGATGTGTCACTAAGAAAACTGGTCATGTATCATCTGGGCCTTTTTAAAATTCTAGCCTGTCATTTCAGATCATGTGGACATCCAAAGCACCACCAGTTTTTTGTTTGCTTTAGTAGAGTTCCTTTTCCTACACCAAGCTCAGTTCTTATGCATGCTCAAACTCTTTAAATGTTCCTGTGGAAAAAATGCTAATGGTCTCAGCTCACCTTGGAAGAACTTTTCTGTCTATGGATCTTTGGTTTGTCTAGTCCTTATTGCTTCCACAGCTCTTCTATGTTAGTCTAGTCCTTGAAGGAAGAGCAATGGCTTGTTCCCCTTTAGTATCTTACATTAGGGAAGTTGAGGTCAAGAGTCTTTCTTTACAAAATGGAAAGGCACATAATTTTAAGAGTGATTATTTGTATAAGCATGGTGATGTATTGAGTCGTCTTATCTGTTGCATACTAACAAATATGTATATATGTATTTTGATATGAATCTGATTGAATATTACCAAAGGATAACTTGGACCAGGAGTCAGTGAACTGTGACCCATGGACTAAATCCTGCCCTCTTCCTCCTCCTTTTGTGTGGCCTATGAGCTGAGAATTTTTTTTTCTTCTTTTTTTTAAATTTATTTTTTATTCACACAGTTTGAGCTGAGAATTTTTAAAAACATTTTTAAAAGGTTGAAAAGAGGAGGAAAGAAAAAGAAAAAGAATACTTGGTGATACATGGAAATTAAATGAGATACAAATTTCTGCATTCAGAAACAAAGCTTTATTGCCACACATTTGTTTATGTGCTGTCTATGGCTGCTTTCGTGCTACAGTGGTTGAGTCATTGCTGCAGAGAGCCTATTGCCCACAAAGTATGAAAAGTTTACCCCTTGGCTCTTTATAGAAGAGTTTTACGTATTCCTGCTTTAGACCATTGGTTCAGGAATATTTTAGTTTTCATTACTAAGTAAAATTAAGTAAAAGATTGAAAACTTTATTCCAGAGGTTGTATAAATTTGAATTTATTAAACTTCTAGTATTTTACAGTTAGAGGGGGCCTCAGAGATATCTCCTTCATGTATCTTTAAAAATTTTTTTTAATTGTTGATGGACATTTATTTATTTATTTATTTATATGTGGGGCTGAGATTTGAACCCAATGTAAGCACTCCACCACTGAGCCACAATCCCAGCCTTCCTTCATCTCTTTATTGACAAATGAACAAATAAGTTTGAATGAGAGAGATTTTAAAGTTATCTTATGACAAATTTTTTTGGTAGAACACAGACTCTGATAGAGAAATTAATGATCTGTATCACTGAACTTGTAAAATCCATTTGTTCTTATATTTCAGAAGCATTTGGTTTTCTGTCAACAGTGTAGCTGTTAAGAAATATTCTTCCTTTGAATTTTTAAAGTAAATATTTAATGATAAACAAGGCATTTTACTTTTTACCTTTCATTTTTAGCTATATTTCTTTCATATCTCATGGGTATGAGGTTCTTTTTGTGAACCTAGAAGTCTTATAGGACCAATTCCAGACATTCTTCACTAAGCTTCTTATTGATTTAGGATTTAAAGTCCTAAATAATAAAATTAGAAATTCCAAGGTCAATTGTTAGTGTTAAGCATGATTCCTAGAGTTTTGTCTACTCATCCTCATGTGAAAAATTTATTCATTCTCAGATATAATCATATAATGGAATGTTTTATTACTAGCAAATAGTAGTATTTTCCAATGTTAAGTATAGATTTCCTTTATATAATTTTCTACTTATTACTGGATCTTTTTTTCTTTCTTTTATTCCTTCCTTCCTTTTTTGAGGGGGCAGGTACCAGGAATTAGAACCCACGGACACTTAATCATTGAGCCACATCCATAGCCCTTTTTATATTTTATTTAGAGACAGGATCTCGCTCAGTTGCTGAGGCTGGCTGGCTTTGAACTTGTGATCCTCCTGCCTCCTGCCTCCTGCCTCCTTCCTCAGCTGGAATTATAGACTGAGTTATAAATGAAGGGAAGTACCCACTTAGATTTGTGATTTTTAAAAGGTGACCTAGTTCCTATGTGAAGAATGGATTGAAGGGGGATAAGTGTATATGTGTAGAAGTGAGTTAAGAAACTGTCAGTGGTCCAAGCAAAAAGATGCTGCTAACTGTATTATTAGCATAACCACAGTAGAGATGCTGTGGACAGAATTAAGAACTATTATAAGATATAACTGACAAGATTTTGTTTACTATTTTGATTTGAGGAGGGAAGCCTAAGGAATTGTCAAGGATACATTTTCTTACACTGGTTGCTCTTGTCTGTCTTGGCATTGTAGTATCTTAAACTCAAATGTCTTCAAAGTAGACTAGCATATATTCTTCTACCTCACTTCCCTATTTTGAGTGGCAGGGAATTCCTACCCCCAGATGACCTAGATTTAAAGCTCTCTTTCTTTGATCATTGCTTCTACCAATTATCAGGTCTAAGGACTGGACTTCTTTGGGAATCTAGAATTTTCTTCCTCCTCCTCTTCTTCCTCTTCCTCCTCCTCCTCATCTCCCTGTCTTAAAGTTATCTTACTCCCACCTCTTCCCTCCTCCTAACCCCTTCTCTTTTTGTCTTTTTAACAGCTGTCGTATCCTCTTGCTATATCATTATATTATGCTTCTATTCAAGTCTCTGAGTTCCTTCAGGCCAAGCAAGAACTGTCTTTCATTTTGTATCTTCACTACCTAGCAGTGTGCATCTCAGTGTGGTGAGCATAAAATATTAAATGAAATGAAAAGAAAATGTTTGCCTTGACTCTTGTTTCTTCCACCATAATCCTTATTTATCACATTCCCCCCGCCCCCTTTCTTAGAGTCATTCGTATTCTCCTTTTTCTTAAAAAATATTTTAGTCTTAGGGCTGTGAGGTAATGAAAAACTAGTTACTGGATATATAAAGTATATGAGTTCAGGATTTTTTCTTTATTAATTCAGTAAAAAGTGACTTGAGCTTTTTTTTTCAATGTAACCCTCATTGCCACAGAAAGCAGTTTTTTTGTGGGGAGAGGGGATGTGACTGATGTTTATTAGCAATCCCCACTGTTTTAATAAACTTCTAAAATCTTGATTTGATACTTTTTCATGTTTAACTTTTGTAAAAGTTTTTTTTTTGCAGAATTCAAATTTATAATTATTTATTATTTAATATACTTCCTAGCTATCCAGTATATTAGACAGCTCAATAGCTACTTTATTTATTTGGTAGTATCTTAATGTATATACAGAGTATCCTGTTTCGTGGAAAGTTTGTAAGAGAAATATGCAAGTGTCTGTTTTAGCAATAACTATTTTTAATAGCTTTGTATGTCCTCATATGAATGTTCATAATTATTTTTTCTACTTTTTCAATTTTTAGGAATAAGAAAATTTTAAATAAGAAGAAATTGAAAAGAAAACAGAAGAGCAAATCAAAAGTGAAGACAAGAAGCAAGGTAAAGTTGCTGGTAATTTATGGGGGATAAGGACTATTTCATATAGTGATTTGAATAAAAATGACAAGATTTTAAAAATATGAGTATAATTAGCAAAACATTCTGTTTCTATGTGCTGAAGTAATTTTGTAAAAAATTTTTAATATTTGGTTCTGCTTTTAGCTTTATCTTTACTTTAGGCTATTTTTTGACCAGTAGACTGGAAGTTTAATATCTATATTAAAAAATATTTATAATTTATTCTCATTATCTTTGATCAGTCCTTTGGGGAACATATTCGTTGCTGTTCTCTATTTTTCATTTTGACTACATGTATTTGAAATAGTAAAATTGACTTGTGAGTTGGAACTTGGATTTGGGTTCATTATAATGCCTTTCTTGACGTGAATTAAGAGACTCTTGGTGTGCCTATATTGTTCTGACTGTCTTTTGACTGTTGATGGCTGTGCAAAAGAAGAGGTAGTGTGGATATTTGTTTTAGGGGGAACTATACAGACCAGTGATTTATTTTTCTATCTGATAGAGAAATCTCATCTATAAAGTCTGTTCAGAGCCCACTTTTTATTTTTTAAAGAGTGTTTTCTACGAAATAGTCGTACTAATAAATCTAGATAAGAGGAAAAGAAGTGTTGTAACTATGGTTTACTGAACAGTTCCATGTTGAGTTAGAGAAACAGTAGCTTAGCTGGATCTGCATAATGTATTTAAGTTCCAGAGATAAGTGTTTCCTGCTCTTTTAAATTAGAGTTGCTATTGTAATTGAACAGAATCTACTTTGAAGTAGTAAATCAAATAATATAATAGTGGGGGATGGAATTCATTTGGTTCCTCTATCTTAAAACACAGCTGGATGCAGCAAATAATGTCATCAAATCTGTGCCTTTCATCTTTTGTCTATGCTTTCCTTCTATGTGGGCCTATTGCTGGTGGCTGGGGGCTAAAGATGCTGGCAGGTCTGACTTCATTTTCTTTGAGAAAGAAGCATCTCTTTTACTGGTTCTCAGAGAAAGTCAGGTAGAAATTTTGATTGAATTACATCACTCATTTTAACCGAGGAGATAGGGTACTTTGGTTAGACTGAGTTAAGTTTGTAACTCTGAAAAGCCATAGTGAGCAGACCATGTGGAATGGGGGAATGGTGGTTATCCCAAGGAAAATATTGTTGGGCAGGCAGAAAAATAATAGGTGTTCAATTGTATCATCTCTCATTACCTCTGCTTTTGGAATAGAAGAGGGAGGTAAAGAGCTCTCTTAATATATAAAAATTCTAACGAATATATAGTCATTCAAATTCCAACCTCTACCCCTTTTCCACTTTTGATATTGTGTGCAAAGTCAGAGAGGAACAATCTTTAACATCTTTTTAAGTTCTCTTAAGGTTTCATTTGGTAATTTTCCTAAAGTGACCATTAATGTCCAAGAAGAGATGGAAAATCAAGGTGTTTTATCCCCTCTAACTACTTTTGTGCCTGTAGTAATTTAAGTTGCTTTTCTTGCCCTCAGCGTTGGATCTTCTTTTCAAGAGCAGCTTTTAATAACAGAGATACAAGCAAATCCATTCACTTATCCTCAAACATTAATTGTGCACTATGTGCAAGCATTAGGTTAGGTATTTGGATACAAAAATGGTAAGAAGCATTTCCTGATCAACAGAAGCATATGTAAAATTGTGTCTTGCCCTCTATTACTTCCCAGATCATTTTTCAATTACCTTCTTTTTGAAAGTTATTTTTAAAATGCCATTTAGCTATAGTGCTTTTATCTTTCATCCTTACTGTTATTGATTCCTTTTGTCTCCCTGTCCATCTGCCATTTAATTTTTCTCTTAAGTAAACTTTGATAACATGGACTTCCTTTTAAGTAAAACCCTTGATTATTGTTCTGTATTGTCCCAATTCCTGCTGAAACAGTTTATACAAACTTGGTGGCTTGAAACAACACAAGTTATCTTAATAGTTCTGGAAGTGTGAAGTGCAGAATAGATCTCACTGGGCTACAGTGTTAGCTAGGCTGCATTCCTTTTGGAAGCTCTAGGGAGATTCCTTACCTTTTCCACCTTCCAGAGGCTGCTGGCATTCCTTGGGTTGTGGCCCCTTGGTAAAAGCCAGCGGCAGTTTGTTGTTTTCTTATGCTGTATCACTGTGACACCTTTCTGTTGTTATATCTCCTTCTTTGACTAGCATCTTCCTCTTTTTGACTTATAAGGGCCTGTGTGATTTACAAGAGAGATCCTTAATCACAAACTCTTTAATTTAGTGATATCTGTAGAGTTCCTTTTGCCATATAAGGTGTCATAATCACAGGTTCTGGGTATTAGGGTGTAGATATTTTTGAAGGTCATTATTCTACCCACTACAGCCCTCTTGTATATTACTTGTAGCTGACAAAACTCAGTCATACATAAATTCAGTATTTTCTCTTTCCCTGAAGATGAGTTCCATGTTCTGCTGAAGGGAATTAAAGACTAAATTGGTAATAGTAGATGTTGATGGTCACCCATCTCAAATGGATCTTTCATATCCAGACTATTTTATTGCTTTTTATAAAATAGTTCTCCAATTTTCCACTGTGATTGATATGTATGCCATTTTCTTCAAACCTCTGGTAAATCCTATCTTCCAGCATGTCTTCACTTTCTTACAGGAGAAATGAAATGTATAACACACCGCAGCTTCTTCACCATCCTGATAACAAATGTGTCTATGTTAGGTCAGGCTTCTTAACAGCAGAGCTTGAGACAGGAATTTAAAGTGCACAGTTTAGAGAGTTTTGAAAGTTAACATATGCATAAAACTACTCTGATCAAGGTTGGATTTTCTCATGCTGTTACATTCCATTCCTTCCTGCATCCCTGGCTTTATATAGCCACAGATATATTTTCTATCACTGTAGATTAGTTCCCATTTTTGAGAATTTAATATAAATGTGATCATACAGTGTGTTCTCTTTTGTATATGACTTCTTTCCATAAATACAGTGATTTGTGTTCACATTGTTGTGTATGTCAGTGGTTCATTCCTTTTTGTTTTTGTTTTGCATACTAGTATCTCATTGTGTGGATATATCACAGTTTGTTGATCCAGTCACCTGTTGAGGGACATTTTGGTGTTGTTTCTAGTTTTGGGCCATTGCTAACTTGCTATGAACTGTCATGAACTAGTCTTAGTTTGGATATATGTTTTCATTTTTCTTAGATGAATACCAGTAGTAGAATATTTAAGTGGAATTTCCTTTGAGGATTTGCCAGAAGGATTCATAACACTAAAAGCAATTTATACTTATAGCTAAGTTTTATTACAACAAAGGATTCAGAATAAGCATTAGAAAAAAAAATGTATTGTTGGTGTCTAAGGAGTTATGGCATAAGCTTCCTAGTTCTTTCTTGTCTGGACATACAGGACATGCTTTCTTGAAATGTGGGAATATCTCTGCACAGGTAAGTCTTAGGAACTCAGACTTTTTGTGGGTCTTGTTATGTAGACACTTTCTGGTAAGCAGCCAGCCATGGCAAGTGAAACTGAGGTCTCATTATCAGTTTTGATGTTTTTACAAGGTAGTCTGACTGGCTAGGAGTCATGGTCCATTACTCCAGGTATTGACAACAAAATCATTTATCACTACCATAAAGAAAAGTTAAAACATCTACATTCCCAAGGGTTGGCCAAGCGTCAGTCATGGTTGAAAATACATATTTTTTTTCTAATGCTTATTCTGAATCCTTTGTTGTAATAAAACTTAGCTATAAGTATAAATTGCTTTTAGTGTTATGAATCCTTCTGGCAAATCCTCAAAGGAAATTCCACTTAAATATTCTACTACTGGTATTCATCTAAGAAAAATGAAAACATATATCCAAACTAAGACTAGTTCATGACAGTTCATAGCAAAATACAAGACTAAGAAAAATACAGGAATATAGAAAAATACAGGACTAAGCAACCATACCTGCAGTTTTAGTTCTTTTCTCACAGGTGGCATGGTAAATATATGGTTAGTTCTTTAAGAAACTGAAAAGCTGCTAAGTATGGTGGCACATACCTATAATCCCAGATACTCAGGAGGCTGAGGTGAAAACATCACAAGTTCAAGGTGAGCCTTGGCAACTTAGGGAGATCCTATCTCAAAATTTTACAAAAGCAGGGAGGCCTGGAGATGTAGCATAATGGTAGAGTCCCTTGAGTTCAATTCCCAGTACTGGGGAGGAAGGGGAAGACACTGAAAAATCACTCCAAAATGGTGGTTCATTTTAGTCTCAAAGCAGATACGACAAATCCAGTGGCGTTGCAGTTTCCCAAAAAACATGGTAATCAATTTTAAAATGTTAGTAATTATAATTAGTTTCTCACTGTGGTTTTAGCTTGTCTCTGATGACTAATGACATGAACACTTCTTCATATGCTTTTGGCCATTTGTAAAATATCTGTTGAGATCTTGCCTCCCCTTTTTTAATTGTCTTCTTGCTGAATTGTCAGAGTTCTTTATATATCCTAGATACAAGTACCTTGCCAGATATCTGTATTCCAAAACCTGTTCTAGTTTGCTTTTTTCTTTCCTTATAGTACTTGAGAAAAACAAAGGTTTTTAAATTTTAAAATCCAATTAATTGATTTTCCTTATATGATCCATGTATTTTATGTTCTAAGAAATCTTTGTCTATCCTAAGGTAAAGATTTTCTTCTTTACCTTTTTTGTGGAAAATTTATAATTTTGTCTAATATACTTAGGTATGTGGTCTATCTCAGTTACTTTTAGTTCTAAGTGTTTGTGTTCATTTTTTTTCCTCACATTTGTATTCAGTTGATTCACCACCATTGGTTAAAAAAGTTTTCAGTGAATTGTCTTGGCATTTTTGTAAAAAAATCAGTTTCCCATATTTGTGTGTGTCTGTTTCTTGAATCTGTTATGTTTAATTGAGCTATGTTTGTCTTTATATACGAAGTCTGGAAGCAGTAGTATGTCTTTCAACTTTGGTCTTGTTTTAAAGTTGCTTTTGCTACTGCTGTAGTTTAGATGCTAAATATCCTCCAAAGACCCAGGTGTTAAAAACTTGGTTCTCAAAGAGTGTTGCTACTGGGAGATAGTGGGCTTGATAGAGGAAGTACTTAGGTTATCAGGGATATGTCTCTGAAGGTGTTTTGGGAACCTGGCTCTTTCCTCTTTATCTGTCTGGCTTCTTTACCATGAGGTGAGCAATTTTGCTCTACGACATGCTCCCACCATGCTTACTGCCTTGCAGAGACCCAGAAACAATGGGGTCAATAGATTATGGACTTGAACCTCCCAAACTGTGAGTTAAAAATAAACTTCTAAGTTGATTATCTCAGGTATTTTGTTATGGTGATGGAAGTAGTCTAAAACAGCTACTTTCGGTCCTTTACATTTCTATATATTAGGATTAGCTTGTCAATTTCCATTTAAAAATATCTGTATTTGGAAAGAATCATCATTTAAAAAAGACTTTTATTAGTGCATTATGGTTATACATTGTAGTTTGGTTTATTTCGACATAATTATAAATACATGGAATTTAATTTGCTCCATTTCAGTTTTCAGTGCCTCTTCTTTCTCTCCCTTCCTCCCTCCCCCTACTCCTCTTCCTTTACTCTAGTGGTCTTCTTTGTGTTTATTTATTTATTTTTAATTGGCGCTTTATAGGTGTGCATAAAGGTGGAATTCACTGGGGTATATTTGTGTGTGCACATAGCATAATTTTGTCAAATTCGTTCCAAATTTCCTCCTCTTTCCAGTCCTTCCACCCTTCCCCTCAGTTTCGTCTTCTACTCCATTGATCTTCTCTCTATTCTTATAGTATCCAACCCCTAAGCCCTCTCCCTCTTTCTCTCACTTTGCTGTATCTTCCAAATCAAAGACAGTATATTCAACCCTGGTTTTGCTGAATCTGGCTTATTTCACTTAACATGATGTTCTCCAGTTCCATCCATTTACCAGCAAATGCCATAATTTCATTCTTCTTTGTAGCTGAGTAAACCTCCATTTTGTATATATACCACATTTTCTTAGTCCATTCATCTAATGACAGGCACTTGGGTTGGTTCCTTAATTTGGCTTTTGTGAATTGTGCTGCCATTGATGTGGCTGTATCACTATACTGTGCTGATTTTGGTTCTTTTGGATAAATCTGCAAGAGTGGAATAGTTGGGTCATATGAGTGGTTCCATTTCTAGTTTTTTGAGGAATCTCCATACTGCTTTCCAGAGTGATTGTAATAATTTGCAATCCTACCAATAGTGTATCAGTTTACTTCCCCCCACCACATTCTCGCCAGCATTTATTATTATTTGTATTCAAGAATATAAATTATCGGGACTGGGGTTGTGGCTCAGTGGTAGCGCACTTGCGTAGCATGTGTGAGGCCCTGGGTTCGATCCTCAGCACCACATAAAAATAATATAAATATATAATATATAATATAATAATATTATGTATAATATATATAATGTATATATAATATAATATATAATATAATAAAAACAAAATAAAGGTACTGTGTCCACCTACAACTAAAATATATATATGTTTTTAAAAAAGAGTATAAATTATCAAGTAATTGCCGTTCTGACTGGAGTGAGATGAAATCTCATTGTAGTTTTAATTAGATTTTTTTCCCTGATTGCTGGGGATGTGGAACATTTTTAAAAATGTATCTTATTGGCCATTTGTATTTCTTTTTTTGAGAAATGTCTGTTTAAATGATCTGTTTACCCATTTAGTAATTGGGTTATTTGAGTTTTTTGGGGGTTGATGTTAAACTTTTTGAGTTCATTATATATTCTGGATATTAATCCCCTGTCAGGGGAGTAGCTGGCAAAGATTTTCTCCCCTTCTGTAAGGCTGTCTTTTCATGCTCTTAATTATTTCATTAGCTGTGAAGACTTTTAATTTTATGTCATAGTACTTATTGATTCTTGGTTTTATTTCTTGAGCTTTGTCTTGTTAAGGAAGTTAGTGCCTGTGCCAATATGTTGGGAGATAACATATCTAAGATGGGAAAGATAAGATAAGATAAGAAAACAATACTATGTTTTCTTATAGTACTTGCAGTGTTTCTGGTCTAATTCCAGGTCTTTGATCCACTTTTAGTTGACTTTTGTGCAGAGTGAGAGATGTTGATTTAGTTTCATTCTTCTACATATGAATATCCAGTTTTCCCAGCACCATTTCTTATAAAGGCTGTCCTTTCTCCAACATATGTTTTAGCACCTTTGTTAAGTATCAGATGACCATAACCATGTGAGCTTGTCTGTATGTCTTTTGTTCTGTTCCACTGGTCTTCATGTCTGTTTTGATGCCAGTATCATGCTATTTTGGTTAGTATGGCTCTGTAGTATAATTTCAGACCAGGTATTATAATGCCTCCAGCTTCACTCTTCTTGCTCAAAATTACTTTGGCTATTCTGGGTCTTTTATTCTTCCAAATGAATTTTAGGACCGTGTTTTTTTTTCTAGTTCTGTGAAAAATATTATTGGTATTTTGATGGGGATTGCATGAAATCTATAGCATTTGGCAATATTGTCATTTTGACCATACTAATTCTGCCTATCCAAAAACATGAGAGGTCTTTCCATCTTTTAAGGTCTTCTTCAGTTTCTTTCTTCAGCATTCTATAGTTTTCATTGTAGAGATCTTTCACCTCCTTGGTTAGATTAATTCCCAAATATTTTATCTTTTTGAGGTTTTGTGAATAGTTTTCCTTATTTCTCAGCAGAATCACTGTTGGAGTATAGGAAAACTATTAATTTATGAACGTTGATCTTGTATCTTGTTACTTTGCTGAGTACATTTATGAGTTCTAGAAATCTTATGGTGAAGTTTTTTGGGTCAGAAGGTAGAGCATTGTGTCATGAGCAAACAGATAATTTGACTTCTTTTCCAGTTTGTATCCCTTTAATTTCCTTCTTTTGTCTGATTGCTCTGGTTAGAATTTCAAGAACTATATTGAATAGGAGTTGGGAGAATGGCCATCTCTGTTTTGTTCCAGATTTTAGAGGAAAAGCTTTGTTTTTCTCCATTTGGTATGATGCTGGCTTTGGGTTTGTCACATATAGCTTTTATAACTTTGATGTAAGTTACTTCTATCCCTCATCTCTCCAGTGTTACTTAAGGTAAGTTACTTCTGTCTGTCTCTCCTCATCTCCATGAACAGGTGCTAAGTTTTACTAAAGGCTTTTTCTACATTTATTGAGGTGATATGATTCTTGTCCGTTCTTCTACTTATGTGGTAAATTAACATTGATTTGTGTATGTTGAACCAAACTTGCATCCCTGGGATGAAAACCACTTGATCATGGTGTACTGTCTTCTTGATGTGTCTTTGAATGTGGTTTGCTAATATTTTATTAAGGATTTTTGCATCTATGTTCATCAGTGATGTTGGCCTTTAGTTTTCTTTCTTGATTTATCTTTGTTTGGTTTTGCTATCAGGGTTATACTACCTTAATTGAATGTATTTGAGAATATTTCTTCCTTTCTATTTCATTGAATAATTTGAGGAAGACTGGTGTTAGTTCTTTAAAGGCAAGATGTGGTAGAATTCTTGTGAGAATCCATCTGGTGTTGGGCTTTTCTTTGATGGAAGTTTTTAAATTGCTGATTCAATTTTATTGCATGATTTTGGTCTGTTTAGGGTTCTCGTATCTTCCTGGTTCAAATTGGGCAGGTCATATGTGTCTAGAAATTTGTTTCCAACTTCTAGATTGTTTAGTTTATTAGAGTATAAATTTTCAAAATAATTTCTAATGATCTTCTGGATTTTAGAAGTATCTGATGTTATCTCCCTTTTCATCTCACATTTTGGGTCTTCTTGTTTTGTTTGTTTGTCTAAAGGTTTATCAATTTTGTTTATCTTTTCAGAGAACCAACCCATTGTTGCATTGGTCTTTTGTATTTTTTTTCATTCTCAATTTCATTAATTTTGGCTCTGACAATTATTTCCTGTCTTCTGATTTTGGCATTAGGTTGTTCTTCCTTTTCTGAGGCCTGGAGGCATAGCATTAAATTATTGTTTTGGGATTTTTTTTTTTTTGCTTTTGTTTTTGTTTTTTAATGTAGACACTTAAGTGCTATAAACTTTCCTCTTAGAACTGCTCTCTTACTGTTCCAGAGATTTTGATATGTTGTATTTCTGTTCTCATTTGTTTCTAAGAATTTCTTGATTTCTTCTTTCATTTCTTCTATGATTCATTCCTCCTTTAAAAGAGTATTGTTTAATCTCCATGTGTTTATGTGGTTTCTATACTTTTTCTTATTTTTTATAAGTGTTTCCCAAGTCCTCATATAGCACTTGGGTTCTGGTCCTGGTCCTTCACATTCTTTAAAAAGTCAGGGTAGCGTTTTTGAATAAACCTGGTGTCTTAACCACTTTCCCCTCCATTTCCACAGAGTGAGGTTTGCTGTTACTTCACTGTTGTGAATATTGTTTAGCAGCAGGATCTCTACTTTGTGAACTTGAAGTGTCCCACTCACTTCCCAGCCTGTTTTAGAGAAAGGGGGGGAGCAGGGAATAGCAATAGTATTAGCAACTGAGGTATAGCCCTAAAATAAATGTCTGGTGTCTAGTTTGACATCTGTAAGATGAATTACCACTTGTAGAGGAATTGGCAGTGTCAGTATTTAACATCAGCACTGGCAATAAGCAACTGTGAACTAGATCAGACATTAAACAGCAGGTGTCTACTGCACAGTCCACTGTATTAATAGTCACCGCAATGTGAATGGGGTAGGAATTACATAAACTATATAAATATTTCAGTTAGTGAAATTATAGTTCCTTTTAAAAAATATTATTTTAGTTGCAGATGGACACAGTACCTTTATTTTATTTAATTATATGTGGTGCTGAGGATTGAACCCAGTGCCTCCCATGCACCAGGCAAGCACTCTACCAATGAGCCACAACCCCAGCCTGAACTTACAGTTTCTTAAGTGAAGAGAAAATAGAGTGAGAAGGCAAGAGAAAGTTTGAAATATTGAAAAAGTGAACAAAATACAAGCAGGAGAGAGGTAGTATGATGGCTATAATGGAGGAGGAATGAAAAATAACTAAAAATAATAAAACAAGGAGAGTAAGGTGGAACAGGAAAATTTGGCTATTAGTAGGTCTAAAAAGTGAAAGGGTAATAAGAGGAACAAAAATCAAGGTCTGAACAAGCAAATGTAAGATCCAAACAAACCCATGTAAATTTTTACCCTATCAAAGTCAAACCAAGGTTAAATAATAAATGTATGAAGAAAGCAATTAGAATGAAAGAAAAATTATATATGAACTGTATTTCATTTTAATTTTCATTTTCCTAATGTTTAATGATGCTGAACTTCTTTTCATGAGCTTATTTATCTTCTCTGTATCTTTGGTAACTGTTCATGTGTTTTGTCCACTTTTTTTTTTCTTAGGGACACAAGACCTTCTTTAATTTTTTTTTCTTTTTTTAAAATTTTAGTTCATTGTACACAAATGGAGTACAACTATCATTTTTCTGGTTGTACACAAAGTAGAATCATACAATTTGCATATTCATACATATACATAGGGTAAAGATGTTTGTCTCATTCTGTTATCTTTCCTTCCCTGCCCCCTCCCCACCCCTTAGTTTTCTCTATACAATCCATCCCTTCTCTGTTCTCCCTGTACCTCTCCCCATCTCTGCTATGTGTCATCAACCTCTTAAAAGAGAAATCATTCGGCCTTTGGTTTTTTTGGATTGGCTTATTTCACTTAACATGATCTTCTCCAATTCCACCCATTTACCTGCAAATATCATAATTTTATTCTTCTTTATGGCTGAATAATATTCCATGGTGTATATATACCACAGTTTCTTTATCCATTCATCTATTGAAGGGCATCTAGGTTGGTTCCACAATCTAGCTATAGTGAATTGGGCTGCTATAAACATTGATGTGGCTGTGTCACTGTAGTATGCTGATTTTAAATTCTTTGGGTATAACAAAAGAGGTGAAAGATCTCTACACCAAGAACTACAGAACACTAAAGAAAGAAATGAAAGAAAACCTTAGAAGATGGAAAGATCTCCCATGTTCTTGGATAGGCAGAATTAATATTATCAAAATGGCCATACTACCAAAAGCACTATACAAATTCAATGCAATTCCAATTAAAATCCCAATGATGGACCTCATAGAAATAGAGCAAGCAATCATGAAATTCATTTGGAGGAATAAGAGACCTAGAATAGCTAAAGCAATCTTTAGCAGGAAGAGCGAAGCAGGTGGCATCACAATACCAGACCTTCAACTATACTACAGAGCAATGGTAACAAAACCAGCATGGTATTGGTACCAAAATAGACAGGTAGATCAATGGTACAGAATAGAGGACACAGAGACAAACCCAAATAAATACATGTATCTCATACTTGACAAAGGAGCCAAAAACATACAATGGAGAAAAGACAGCCTCTTCAACAAATGGTGCTGGGAAAACTGGAAATCCATATGCAGCAAATTGAAACTAAACCCATATCTCTCACCCTGTACAAAACTCAACTCAAAATGGATCAAGGACCTAGGAATTAGACCAGAGACCTGTACCTAACAGAAGAAAAAGTAGGTCCAAATCTTCATCATATTGGCCTAGGATCAGGCTTCCTTAAGCACAAGAAATAAAAGCAGAATCAGTAATTGTTTTGTCCACTTTCTAAATGGATTCCTTGTTTGTTTTTACAGTTGAGTTTCAAGAACTCTTTATGTATTCTGAGTACTAATTCTTTATTAGATATGTGTTTGCAAATATTTTTTCCTTGCCTGTGACTTAATTGTATTATTTTTCAAATGATATTTTCAGTTGTTCATTCATTGTGTATGGATAGTCTACGTGTTTTTATATACCGATCTTGTATCCTGTGACTTTGCCTAATGCACATATTACTTCTAGTAGCCCCCCCACACCCGCACCCGCCAATTCCTTAAGTTTCTGGGAACAAAGACTTTCCTTTTCTGCAAGATATTTATTTTTTGATTTTGTTTTTGTTTGTTTTTGTTTTCTTGGTTTACTGGATAGATTATCTCATACAAGGTTGAATTGAGTTACTGAGAGTAGTTATGTTTGCCTTGTTCACAATCTTAGGAGGGCGACAACATTCAGTCTGTTACCATGTTAAGTGTGGATTTTTCAGTTACCCTTTATTAAATTGAGGAAATTCCCTTCTGCTCCTAAATTTTAGATATTTTATTTTGAATTGGTATTGTATTTTTGTCAAATATTTTTTCATGTTTATTTGTAGTATCTTATGTTTTTCACTCTATTTTGTTTGATAAAAATCATACTAACTTCTTTTTCAGTGTTGTGTCAACATTGTTCCTGTGTTATAAATACCAGGGTGGTTGTAATGTATTATTTTTTTATGTATTGTTAAATTTGGGTTGCTGGTATTTCCTTTGTTTTACTATTTCTCAAAGATACGCTCACAAGTTATATACCAATTTAACCTTAGTGTATTTCTTATTCAATGAGATATTTCCTTTTCCCCAAACTCTTTATAGAAGAAGGGCAAATTTGGGTACCAAGTGTATTTGTTACTTGAGTTACCATCTTATTTATCTTAGATATTTCCTGGACATACTTTAATTGTTAGAACTTGCATTTGTAAAATATAACATTTTTTTATATATTGATATCAAAAGTGCAGTGCTATCTGATGAACAAAATGCTAGGCACTTTTGTTTACTTGTTTAAACAAGTAAATTTTTTTATTTCAACAAATTACCAATCATGTGGTTTTTAGCCTTTTTTAAAACTGATAGTTAAGAGAGAGCTTACGGAAACATGTTTATAATTGCAGTTTTCTTGGCAGTAGTGTTATTTGAATGAGAATGAAATTAATAAGTTGATGAAAATTGTCTCTTGTTGAGTCCTAATTTCTGCATAAATTCCTATGTTTACTTTTAACAGAAGTCCAAATGTACTTCAGCATTTTTAGTAGTTCCTTGAGATGCTACAGCTTGTTTGGTGTCCCTTAAAAAGGCATTAACTTTTAACAAAGTTAAACTTTGTTAACTTTATTCAGTTATTGGGATGAAAGGATATTTTGTTAAGTTTTTTGACCTTTTCCAGCCTTGCCAGTTTTGTTGTTTTATTATTCAAAAAGTAGTGAGGGTAGTGGAAAGAGTACTAGAAGTTGAGGGAGTAGACAACATGTCTTGGTTACGTACGTCACTGATGTGACTTCTGCCTGTCAGTTTAGTTTGTCTATTATTTACATTTTTATTCAAAATGGAAATTGATGATGGAAAAGAATGTGATATTGAAATGTTCTATCTTGTATTTCAGTCTGAAAACTTGGAGAATACAATAATCATACCAGATATCAAACTACATAGCAATCCTTCTGCTTTCAATATTTATTGTAATGTACGGCATTGCGTTCTGGAATGGCAAAAAAAGGAAACATCATTGGCAGCTGCATCTAAGAACTCTGTGCAGAGTGGAGAATCAGATAGTGATGAAGAGGAGGAATCCAAAGAGCCCCCTATCAAGCTTCCAAAGGTAAGTCACTGAATTCTATTTAGATGCATTATCTGAGGTGTTCTGGCTATAATACATATATATGTATAGCTCAGAGATTCTGCTCTTCATAAAATGGCGATTTAAAAATAACCTGACTTATGGTTAAAAATAGGTTTGAAGCAGACCAGGAAAACTATGCAACTTTCTAACTAGTGCTCCAAAAAAGTTAATAGTTGGTAACACAGGGGGAGTACTTGGAAAGCCCAGGTAGGGAGATCAGTGGACTGGGACTGTTATAAAGGTACAAAAGCAGTAGATGGAGATGCTGACATGGAGGCAGGGAGCCATGGCAGATGGAAGTGGAGCTCCTAGCTGGCGGACACAAGAATAAGCACAAACTGCCATAAGCCAAGAGCCATAGTAAGCTGAGAGTGTCCCACCAGGGAGTGATCTCTAGTGCAGGAATATATTTTATCCTATTTTTTCCTGACTGAGTAGCAGCTGAGATGAAAGCTTTTTCATTTTCTCCCTAAGCTTATAATTGTACTCTTGCTATTCTGGCTCCCCTTGCCTAGGGAAAATAATCAATGTCTATACCATTTTGACACCACTCCCTATGACTAGATGTAATTGATGTTACAGAAACATATATTTTAGTAAAACATTATTCTTAATGAATTCTGTTTAAGTATTGGTATATTTTAAGACTAATGTTATTTTATACATAAAATAGTTTTTAATATATAGCAAGTATAATTAATATTTATAACAAAAAGATAGATGAAAATGTAACGCCAGTCTCTGCACTGGTAAGTAAATAAATACTCTCAGGGGGAAAAAAAAGAAAATATAACATTTTAAAAATGGTAGATTATGTGATTCATGTATATTATTGTTTTCTCAATATAGACATTTTAAAAATGATTCCTCTGTCATAAATGTTCATATAGTACCCATTTTTAAAACTATGTCTTGAAAACTTATTTCCTGATATGCTTGTGTACATGAGATATCATGTAAATGTTTTTTACTACTTGGAAATAGCACAGGTGGAACCTGTGCTTCTGGTGGGCCATTCTGGTATGCTTTGGCCATTTCATGGTAGCTATTCCTAAGTATGCCACTGTCCTTCATCATACTGTCAGGTTCTTCTCACCTGATTTTCAGCAGATGGCTTGCTTTCTGTTTTTTATGGTGGTAAGGGTTTTGTTAACTTCTTTGACTTCTTAATCAGCCATCTTCCAATATCCATGTCTTCTCCTGTTTTAATATTCTTTTCCTTTACTTTTTACCTGTCTCTGTGTGTCAACTGTACCAACTCTACTAGCTTCTTTCTTTAATCCCTTTAAACCTCTCCAAGTAGAGATCATAGTCTCTAATTATAATCTCTTATGCTTCTTTAGGAGAGATTTAGGAAAAAAATTTATTAGGATGTAAGACTGCAGGACCCGTGTGATATTCTTTTTGTAAGAATATGATTCCATGTGTGGGCAAGTCACACTGTACTATGGTAATCACAGTATTGAAGTTCAGTATTGGATGGGGGAAGTGCAGAGAAATCTTTTGCAACAGGAATGCAGATATTGAAAAATACACTGTGGTGCAGATTAAAAGATACTGTATGACTAAATATAATTGATTCTTAAAGTATCAGGATAAATGAATATTAAAGAAATGAACTATCAGCAATTCTTAAAAATTTTTCAGCATAATTAATAGAGCCAAAAGGCTATCTTTAAAATAAAATTAAAAGCCCAAGGTATTTTTTTTTTAAATGGTCATAATACCTTTATTTATTTGTTTTTATGTGGTGCTGATTGAACCCAGTGCCTCACACATGCTAGGCAAGTGCTCTACCACTGAGCACAACCATAGCCCCAAAAGCCCAAGTTTTTAATACTGAGTTTTTCACCATGTACTGACCTGTCTGGAAACAGGGTGTATTGTTTAGAGACATGGGTTATGGAGCCAAACTGTTTGAGTTCAAACACTCCCCATTAAAAGTACTGGTTATGTAATACTAGGAAAGTGTTTGACATATCTGTGCCTCAGCTTTGTCATGTATAAATTAAGACTGTTATTTACTCATAGGATTGAAGTGAAAATCACATGAGTAGTGCTTGAGAGAATAAGTTCTGGGCATATAGTAAATGCTTAATAAATAACAACTAGTTAAAAATGTCAGTTTAGGGCAAATGATTTTCAGTTACTTTCCAATGAACCCTGCAATTTATTAAGAAATAGTTACTAACCAAAGAAATTAAGCTTCTAGAGAATCAACGTTTTCATGTAATAAATGAGATAGGGAGAAGTGAGCTCCTCTATGCCATGGCAATCAGAATGCTTGACTGGGGAGTGAAACTTTCAGATGATGTTTTTTGACAGTCCTTTGCATCATTTCAGGGATTATGGTTTGAATTACTAGGAAATTGAGGGCAGGCAAGGAATATTGGCATTTTTCTTTTCCTTTTGACTATTTCTTTCTCCCCAAATGCTGCTTATCTCTGGTTTCTCCTCTTCCATTCTTTTCTTGCTTTCCCTTTCCTTCTCTCCTGAGATATTTCTTTCTCCTACTTCTTTTTTCCTCATGTGGTAAAATGCAGGTTTTATTTGTTGTTGAATTGTCATTGTAATATAGTTTTATTTTACTTTTCTTTTTTTATTTTTTAAATTTGTTCTAATTAGTTTTACATGGCAGTAGAATTCACTTATACACATTGTACATAAATGAAATGTAACTTATTCTTCTGGTTGTATGTGATGTAAAATTATACCGGTGGTATAGTGATATATGCACATAGGGTAATAATGTCCAATTCATTCTACTATCCTTCCTACCCCCATACACCCTCCCCTCTATTCTCCTCTGTCTAATCCAAAGTACCTCTGTTCTTCCCTAGGCCACCGCCCCCTACGATTCCCCTGCATTGTGAATTAGCATCTGCATATCAGAGAAAACATTTGGCCTTTGGTTTTTAGGGATTGGCTTATTTCACTTAGCATAATATTCTCCATCTCTATCCATGACTTTGATTGTCATCTCTTTTCGCATTTTATGAGTCATTGATCTCTGCTGTTCTAGAAAGGGCTTTCTTACCCTTGCCTTATTGTTTCTATGTTAAGATTTTTATCCAGCTCAAACTTCTATTGATAAATGAGAACCTCTGAAGCTTTCCAAATTTTATTGCTGCACAGTTTTTTGATAGTAATACTTAAGAGTCGTACTTCCAACACTGAACAGATTTGAAGGTAGTCCTACCACATGTTTTTGAAAAAGATGTAGACTTCCATATACTTATTTATTTAGTTTGTACTTCAGTGAATTGTATGTATGTGTTTGTAGCCAGGTATTAGGCCTTGAGAACAAACGGATGAGACACAATCCTTCTCTAGTAGGTATAATAAGCAAATCAATTAATAATTGATAGGTATAGTGGAATGCATGGGAATGAAGATGCAACACTGACTAAGATAGGGCTGGAGTCAGAGAACAGAAGCTAGTTCATACAGGACCTTATGTGTCATGTGACAAATTTAATTGTTGTCTAAATTCAGTTGAGCATTGAAGATCTTAAGCCTCAGAGTATGATTAGACTTGCATTTCAGCAGTGTTTTTCGGGTGCTAGCACGGCATATGCACTTGGCTGGCATGATGATGCATTTTAGCTTGTGCATTCTGATTTTAATGTAGCTGGGAGGTGTCCAGTATACTATGTAGGGCTGAAGCTCAAAAGAAAGGTGCCAGCTAGAAGTATCACTTGGGGAGTTACTTCTGTGTGGGCACAGGCAGGAACAACGTTCTATGAGGTGGGAGGTGTGGGGTCAAGAACATTTTTGAAAAAACATCAGCATTGAAAGTTGAAAGATGATTTTTCCTCCAGGTGTGAAGAGAAGAAGGTGGTTGTAGTTGTAGATAAATTTGTGTTAGGGGATAGGAACTTAGACATTTCACACTCCCAAGAAGTGGAATTATTCTTTCCTTCCCTTTCACCTTTCTTCTTTCTCCTCCTCTCTCTGATTTTTCCTTCTCTTCTTTCCCTCTTCCCCTGTAGACTCTATTATTTATTATTTGTAAATATTGTCTCTACTAAATGTTGTTTCATATGGACAATTTTAAGAGGTAGTATGCTTATTCTATAGTGATATATAAACTACTTTTGACTTTGTTTTAAGCTTTATCAAATATATTCTATAAATGTTAGAACTGATTCTAGACTTTTTAATAATAGAACAAGGTACAAAGAATTATTATTAATTCTAAATGTAATATAACTAAACTTTTTTCACCTCTCTGTGAATGAAAGGTCACCTTTGGAAATAAATGATTTGTGGAGAGGACAATAGCATATTGAAAGGCTCATTATGGCATTTTTATTTGTCTTAGTATATTTTTATCCCACTTTTCCTAGCATTGATGTTAAATTGGCTATATTAGCTAGTTATATAAACTTTGTGTTCCTTCATCTTTCAAATATAATAGCCTTCAAAATTTAATTATTTGAAAGCAATAATAAAGACAAAATTCAGTAAATTTACCAAAAGCTGTTTTCTAAGAGAAGTGGAAAGCCATGTTTTAGGTGGTGAGTAATGGTTTATCATCAAAAGTATTAAAGCTTAGTGTATCTTATTATTGTACTTAATCATTATTTTTAAAAGTTACATATGTTTTGCTAATTATAAAGACATTGTGTAATCATTCTAAACAATTTAGAAACTGCAGAACATTTTTTTATAAAAAGAACATAGAAATCACAGAAGTTTCTGAAATCCCATTAACCCCAAAATACCCAATGGAAACATTTTATTTCTTTTGCCTTTTTTTCTGTGCCCACATTAAAATGCATTTATTTCTACACAAATGAAATAATACTGTATCTGTAGTATTATATTTTTGTTTCTTATATTCTTCCTAGAATTGAGGGAAGAGGAATTATAGTTTGATTTCAACAATTAAGCTGGACTTCAAAGTGTACAGTACAGTTTCAGAATTGGTACTTTTAAAATAAAATAATCCCTACTCAGTCAAACTGCTGCAGATAAATACTTTAAAGAACATGTTTGGCAACACTATTCAATAATTTAGGGCTAAATATTAATTTTTAATGATTGGAAAACGAGGTTGGTTTTTTATATTGCCATATATCAGATACCTATTAGTATGTGTTTTCTCGTTCATAATGAGCCTGCAGTGAACCAAGTTATGGATGATTAGTGAGTGAGGATCCACAGTGTTTAATCTAGACAGATGGAGAATTCTCTGCTGTGGTCCTTTGTGCCTGAAGTTCTATGGATATTGTTCATTATCTCTGTTCCTGCCTGAGTTGCCTATTATCAAGCCTTTGTTATCATACCTGAAATTTACCAGAGGGACAAATCAGGAACCCATTTGGTGAGCAGTCTCAACTGTTTTAAGCAAGTTTCAATAACTTCTCTGTTACCATGGGAAACTTATTTATACAGATGAGTCCCAGTAAAAAATGTCATCAATGAAGAATCTTCTTAGATTTATGAAAAGTCATAGTAGTAGAATAAGCAATCTTAAAGAATAATAGAATGTGGAGGTCTCATACTGGCTTGACAATAGAGCCCCATGTTTTATACTTTAGAGTTGTTTCCTATATTACAAAAGCAGATGGAAATCTTAGTGTGTTTTTATTTTCTAATCCATTCTAGGAAAATAAACTATCATGGAAATTTTTATCATTTAATGCATTTAATCAATTTAAATTCTATGCAAACACTGTGTATTCTTAGTCGTAATCAAATCTGCTATGATTTTAGATGACTTTTCTGAAACAATCCTACGAGTTGTGTTTATATTTGTCAGAAACCTTGCAAATGATAATTAGAACTATAGTTGAAGGGCTGGGGATATAGCTCAGTTGGTAGAGTGTTTGTCTCACAAGCACAAGGTCCTGGGTTTAATCCCCAGCACTGCAAAAAAAAAAAAAAAAAGAGAGAGAGAGAACTACAGTTGAAATACCACAACTGATTTGATTATGTTTGGAAAATATATTTCTGACTTGTAGTGCTTTTTAGCACACAAATAAGTGAGTAATTAGATCAGTTTTTGTTTTGTGCCCACCATATGCCAGTTTTAATTGAGAAATGGAAGCAAAAACAGTAGCACTTTAATGTAATTAATGTTCAAATGAAGTCCAGTATAGGTAAAAAATTATGTACATGGTTTATTTACCCTATTGGATTCTAAACAATTAGAAGACAGAGCCAACATATATTTATATATTCTATAGTGAGCTGCAGAAAATAAGTCTTTAGGAGATATTTATGTAATATATGATCTAGTATAAAAATCTCAACAGAGGAAGTATTCTGCCACCATTATGTCTAATAGATTTAATCTTTGAGGCATTTATACACATTACTCTCATTTTAACTATTTTTGTTACTTGCTTCTGTAAATATTTGAAATCTTGTTCTCAAAATGTTGCCATTGATTGAGAAATGGAATTTCATTGTCTATTATTTCATCAGTACTGTGAGGGTATGTCCTTCCACCCCTTCATTACAATTTTTCTCTCAGCCTTTAATTACAGATTTTTCTCTTTTGCTAAATAGAGTCATATTTTTCTTGGTCACAGTGAGGACTAATATAATTAAAAGTATCTATGATATTTTTGGCTAAGCAGTTTTCAGTTTTTTGTGATAATTCCCAAGAATAAGGAACACTACCTATAAATAATAATATGATGATTATATTATTATAGGAAGGGCTAAGATGAAAGATTAAATTTTTGGTACTATGTTGTTTATATTTATGGTTATAAGTAGCAATTAACATGACAACAAAAAAGAGTGCTGAGTTTTACTTGAGTACAACCACCAAATGAACTTTGTAAATTAATAAAGTTTATTTCTTTGAGTGAATATAATCTACTCTCCAGTTCACTATTACAAACTGTTTTCATGCTGTCATATTATGGCTTCATGATGCTAAAACTACTTTTTAAGCAGTGCCACTAGTTTTTAGCTTTCCACATAACCAGGTGGTTTTTCAAAATCTTTGCATTAAACACACTGGGGTTTTTTTTTTTTTTTTTCTTCTTTCCTAAATGTGCCTTTTAAATACTATAACAGTTTTTCATTGGGTGTAAAAATAACTTGTACCAACTAGACTGTGTGGAAAATGTCATTAGCTTACATGTTATAAAGTGTAATTTCTTTTCATTTTAAATAGATTATTGAAGTTGGACTTTGTGAAGTTTTTGAATTGATCAAGGAGACACGATTTTCTCATCCATCCCTATGTCTGAGGAGTCTCCAAGCCCTGCTGAATGTGCTTCAGGGACAGCAGCCAGAGGGCCTCCAGTCAGAGCCACCTGAGGTCCTAGGTAAGAGCTGATTCAGCTCTTTTTCTTTTTTCACTTTTATATAAAATATTTAATTTTTAAAACACAGGCTGTTCGGGGCTGAGGTTGTGGCTCAGTGGTGAAGCACCTGCCTAGCATGTGTGGGTCTCTGGGTTAAAAAATCAATAAATAAAATAGGGTTGTTGTGTTCATCTACTACTAAATTTTTTTAAAAGAACACAAGCTCTTCATGTCACATAAATATCTTCAGTTTTAGGTTAGCTGCTTAAGGTCAACAGAATTACCAAGTGTAACTTTTAAGAATAACTTAGATACTGTCACTTATAGGAAAGTCTAAAGCTCTAACACTTACCATATTAAAGTTTCAGAGATTTGAATACTGTAACTATTTTGCTAAATTTCAAAATATTTCTTCACCTTCTGTAATGTAGTTTTATTATAAGGAGTTAGTACTCCAGTATTCAAATAAAAGCAAAATAATTTTGTTGTTCCCCAACGACAAAAATTCCATCAAAAAATCAACTGACACCAACTCATTTTATAATGGTAAAATGGTAAATTATCCACTTTAAAATATGTTTACTGTTACCAAACATGCCATTTTTGAAATGCAGGTTCGCAAGTCAGAGAGCATAGGGTTAACTGGTTTTAGAGCTGGAGTAATTTTTTTTTTTTTTAAATTTACTTATTGATTCATTGAACACAAATGGAGTACAGCTATTGTTTCACTGGTTGTACACAAAGTAGAGTCACACCATCTGTGCGTTCATACATGTACATAGGGCAATGGTATCTGTCACACATTCTGTTATTATTTTTACCCCCCACCCCGCCCCCACCCCTCCCTTCCCTCTATGCTATCTATCCTTCCTCCATTCTTGCCACCGCTTCCCCCCCCCGCATTATGCATCATCATTCATTTATCAGAGAGACCATTCGGCCTTTGGATTTTTGGGATTGGCTGATCTCACTTAGGATAACAGTCTGCAACATCATCCATTTACCTACAAATGCCATAATTTTATTCTTCTTTATGGCTGAGTAATATTCCATTGTGAATATATACCACAGTTTCCTTATCCATTCATCTACTGAAGGGCATCTAGGTTGATTCCATAATCTAGCTATTGTGAATTGAGCAGCTATGAACATTGATGTGGCTGCATCACTGTAATAATCTGATTTTAAGTCCTTTGGGTATAGGCCAAGGAGTGGGATAGCGGGGTCAAATGGTGGATCCATTCCAGGTTCTCTAAGGAATCTCCACACTGCTTTCCAGAGTGGCTGCACCAACTTGCACTCCCACCAGCAATGTATGAGTGTACCCTTTTCCCCACATCCTCGCCAACACCTGTTGTTGCCTGTGTTCTTGATAAAAGACATTCTAATTGGGGTAAGATGAAATCTTAAGGTGGTTTTGATTCGCATTTCTCTTATAACGAGTGATGTTGAACATTTTTTCATAAATCTGTTGATTGCTTGTAGATCTTCCTCTGTAAAGTGTCTGTTCATTTCCTTGGCCTATTTATTGATTGGGTTATTAGTGTTCTTGGTGTAAAGATTTTTGAGTACTTGGTAGATTCTGGAGATTAGTGCTCTATCTGAAGTGTGTGTGGCAAAGATTTTCTCCCACTCTGAAGGCTCTCTCTTCACATTACTGATTGTTTCCTTTGCTGAGAAAAAGCTTTTTAGTTTGACTCTGTCCCAGTCATTGATTCGTGCTTTTATTTCTTGCACTTTGGGAGACATGTTAAGGAAATCTGGTCCTAGGCCAACACGATGAAGATTTGGACCTATTTTCTCTTCTATTAGGTGCAGAGTCTCTGGTCTGATTTCTAGGTCCTTGATCCACTTTGAGTTGAGTTTTGTACAGGGTGAGAGATATGGGTTTAGTTTCATTTTGCTGCATATGGATTTCCAGTTTTCCCAGCACCATTTGTTGAAGAGGCTGTCTTTTCTCCATTGGATGTTTTTGCCTCCTTTGTCAAGTATGAGATACCTGTACTTATTTGGGTTTGTCTCTGTGTCCTCTATTCTGTACCATTGATCTACCTG